>ML534889.1:44637-63176 GCA_005239535.1 Nicotiana rustica | reverse complement strand
CCCCCCCCCCCCCCCCCAAATTTTTTTTTGCCCTCTTTGCGGTGAAGAAAATTCAATTGAATCCTTGCATGAACCTCGCTAGGGCCCTGATAGTACTCCACACTTCTCTATCAATCTTGGTAATAAAGAAAGCATACCTTTGTTAATAACTATCACTTTTCTAGCTCTCAGAAAGACAAATAAGTGAACTTTGACAAGCATTTTAAAGTGTTAGATTAAATTGAGCGGTAGAATAACAAGTTGTGTACACGGGAAGAATCGTTGAACTTATCCCCAAAAAATTACCCCAAGTAGAACTTCAATTCACTAGGAAATAAAGTTTATATCCACAAATTAGATGTCTTTCCTCTCTTGTGTGTTTTTGTTGGAAATTACAGAGAATTGTTCTCTGTTGAAGAACAAAAAGCAAGAAGACGACTGAAAGAGAAGTTACCAAGTTGTGGAATCTGATTCCCCATTTAAGCGTACCACTTCTATGTGGTAGTTTTTGGTATTGTAACTCCCATCTAACTTCGTTTACTTATCCTTTCCAAAGGGGTCGTGGCAGCCCATATGGAGCGGCCCAAACCCAATATCCAACATCTCCCACTTTGCTCATGATGGGTTAGATCCAAGCAAGTATTATTTTGACACCACGTGGATTCATACAGACAAATAGTTTGTGCGATTTGCGAGTATCAAGAGCTATAATAATCCAAATCCATTAAGATCGTACAAAAGCCCTATGTAGAAATCCAATCACAATGCGGAAAGGATTCACCACTAACATGAGGATCTTATTGCTCGCAATACCCTAGACTATCATTTGCTACTCCATTAGCTAGTTATCTGATCCCTCATCCTCGAAAGTGATTGTTGCACCTTATTTTGCACAAGTCAAAACAACATAAAACTTATAGCACTCTACAAGGTTATTTAAGGTGTAGAGTCGCCACCTAGTATTTAAGGTATACTAGGACACCTTTTGCCACGACCCCAATTTTTCTCCATAGAATGTCGTGATGGAACCTAGTCTCTACAACTAAGTAAGTCTAACATTCAATAGAAACTTGACAAAAATAATTAACAGAAATACTACAACAGGTCTAATAAACTCATAAAATCTCCCATAAACAGAATCTCAACAAAACAGTTTACCAAAACTGGTGGAAGTGAGTCATAAGCTCTACAGAGTAAGCTAGAATGTATACTACATCACTGTTTGAATGAAAAATAAAATAGTGGTAAAGGTAAAGGAAGGTGACTCCGAGGCTTGTGGACGCCAAAAAGGCATACCTTGAAGTCTCGTAAGCAGCTAGCAGCCCATCACTAACGCCTGGCACGAGTAGACGTATCTGGATCTGCACAAAAAGATGTGCACAAGTATAACATGAGTATACCACAAACGGTACCCAGTAAGTATCAAGCGTAACCTCGGTAGAGTAATAACAAGACTAGGCCAAGACACCTGCTAGGATATAAATTAAAGTACAGAAGCATAATAAGGGTAAATAATGGAAGGCAGAGAAATAACTGATACGAAACAAGTTAATAGTAAGAACTAATACCGGAATTGTAAACATGGAAATAACATAAGAAAATCAATTAAAGAGAACCACAATGTGATGACCCGATAGGTCATCTTATGTTTTAGAACCTAATTCTGTGTTCCAAAGCCTTAAATACCTCATTTTAGCCTTCCACGATTTGTATGTGCAGTTCGAGCATTTTTCCAGAAAACTTTTATGTTAAAAATTGAGAAAATATGAAATTTTTCCATAATATCTATTTGAGTTTGCTTCGGTCAATGTTTTGAGAAAATAAACCTGGATTTGTGTTTTGACGGTCCCGGTGGGTCCCTATCGTGATTTGGGACTTCGGCGTATGCTCGAAATCAAATTCGGAAGTCCCTAGCCCGAGTTATCGCACTTTGTAGAAATTTAAAAGTTAAAGGCTTAACGATTTTGAAATGTTTGACCAATATTTGATTTTCTGGATATCAAGTCCGTATTTTGGTTCCGAAACTCGGTATAGGTCCAATACTATTTATGACTTGTCTGTCAAATTTGGTGAGAAACGGAGTTGGTTTGACATGATTCAGACGTCCAGTTGTGAAAATAGAAGTTTCAAAGTCTTCTTGAAAATTTCATTTGTTTTGGTTTTTAATTCGTAGTTCTAGGTGTTATTTTGGCGATTTGATCGCACGAGCAAGTTTATATGATGTTTTTAGACTTTTGTGCATAGTTAGTTTAGAGCCCCGAGGGCTTGGGTGAGTTTTGGATAGGCTACAAAGTGAAATTAGACTTAGAAATGTTGCTCGTATTTCAGTTCTGGTGCAGGCCTCATGCGAGATCAGGCATCACATTTGCGACCTCTGATGGGTTCGCATTTGCGAGCTACTCATCGCATTTGTGAAGAGTAGCTGGGCCACATGATGTTAGCATTTGCAAAATATACTTCGCAATTGCGAAGTGGGTCAGGAGGGGGTAGTGATCGAAAATGCGACCAAGTGGTCGCATTTGCAAAGGGTCAGTGTTTGCATTTGCGAACATTTCATCGCAAGTGCGATGAATGCAGAGTTGTGAGGGTCTTCGCAATTGCGATGGATTCTTTGCATTTGCGGGGTTCTCTTTTGCGAACCCTAGGTCGCAAATACGACATATGCAACTAATCAAATGGGACTTAGATGGGATTTTTTCTCATTCTTCAAAATTTTCAAAACAAAAAACCCTATAAGCGATTTTTCAAAGAACCTTTCTTCCCCAAATAATTGGTAAGTGATTCTAAACTAGTTTTTTTCACTCTTTAACTACATTTCCTAAGATTTAAACCTAAAATCTTGTGTTTTTTATGATGGAAATTGGGATTTTTTTTGAGTAGAATTAGAGATTTTTGTAAATTGGGGATTTAGACCTCAAATTGAGATCGGATTCCGAAACAAATTACATAACTGGAGCTCGGGGGTGAAAGGGTAATCGGGTTTTTGTCCGAACTTCGGAATTGGACCAAGCGAGCCCGGGGGTTGACTTTTCTTAACTTTTTCAATAATAGCCTAAATTGAATCCTTTGCAATTATGAGTAGATCCTAAGGCTTAATTTGAATCATTTGGTTGGTAATTTTCTAGATTCTATTTGTTCGGAGGCTTGTTTAAAAGGAAAAACTGTGATTGAGCTTTGAGTGGACCTTTTAGAGTGAGGTAAGTGTCGTGGTTAACCTTGACTTGAGGGAATATGACTTGTTTGTCTATTTTCTACCTGTTTCGATGTTGGGTACAACGTATATGTAAGGTAACGAGTACTTATGCATTGTTTTCGGGTTAAAGCATGCGGGTGAGACTTGTTCCTTGTAGTTTATTGCTTACTTTGATCCTATTATCCATGCTTAGACTAGTTACTTGCTAAATTGATAGTCCTTATCGTGTTTACGGTTATGATAATAATGTATTGATTCCAAAGTTGATATTGGTATTGTGGAACCATTGTTGAAGTAAGTCGTGTTCTTGCTGATTCTATCTCCTGTTTTTACTTATTCATTGTTATGTGATAAGGGAGAGTGTTAATGCACGAAGGATGATGTCGTGCCATGTTATAGAGTTAATGCACAAAGGTGATGTCATGCCATATTGTGGTTGTTAATGCATAAAGGGTGATGTCATGCCATGTTATGAGAGTTAATGCACGAAGGGTGATGTCGTGCCATATTGTGAGTGTTAATGCACGAAGGGTGATGCCGTGCCATGTTATGAGAGTTAATGCACGAAGGGTGATGTCGTGCCATATTGTGAGTGTTAATGCACGAAGGGTGATGCCGTGCCATGTTATGAGAGTTAATGCACAAAGGGTGATGCCTTGCCGTATCTATTGTCTTACATTGTGTGGTTGAGATTAAAATCACGAAGGCTGATGCCGTGTAATATCTTTGTTTCATTTTGAGGTTGAGAGTAAAAGTACGAAGGGTGATGCCGTGTGCAATTTACTTTATTGTGTTTAATTGTTTTCACTGGTTAAAGGAATGTTGATTGTTCTGGTTATCATATCCGTTGTATCTCTTATATCTTGTTCCCCCTTTAGCATGTTTCCCCTCCCAATAGTACATGTTTAGCTGTTATTGTTGTTTTATTGTACATATATTGTTATCCACACAGGTTTATTATTTGGGTGTCTTGTCATAGCCTTGTCACTACTTCGTCGAGGTTAGGCTCGACACTTACGAGTACATGGGGTCGGTTGTAATCAAACTACACCCTGCACTTCTTGTACAAATATTGGTACCGGCCTTAGCTAATCGTGATGTTAGCAGCTGGACTTGTTTGTCGGAGACCCAAGGTAGATCTGCTGGCGCCCACAAACCATGGAGTCCCTTCCTACTTTCATTGTTTTAATATTTCAGTTTCAGAATAGTTGTATTTTCTTTCAGACCCTGTCTGTAGTAAATCTTAGATGCTCGTGAATCGTGACTCCAGATCCGAAATGTATCAGATATTATGGGTTTTATATAATTCCGCACTCCAATTTTAACTTTTGTTTAGCGTAGTTGTTTCTGTTATTGAAATTGATTAAGTTGGCATTAGGAATCCTCTAACATTAGCTTGTCTTGCAAGTGAAATGTTAGGTGCCATCACGGTCCCGACGGTGGGAATTCTGGATCGTGACACACAATGACTATATATCGACAATAACTGATAAAAACAAGGAAGAACAAACTACAATAAGTGTTCCCACCAAAACTCTTTGCAACATGATATAAACAATTAGAATCACAACGAGGTACCACCTTGTGTACAATAAGAATCACCACTGAGGTACCGCCTCGATTATATATCAAAAATCACAATTGAGGTAGGTAGCTTTGGATTCGAATTATGTTCATGTATATTCCAAACATATATTGTACTTATTTGAATTTGGTTTTTTAAATCTAAGTCTTAGTGGCTCATGACTTATACTACCAGTCCTTAGGTTGTTGAATAAAAGTTTAGTTATTCCATCATTGGTTTCTCATTAATCTCATTTGGATTTTGTTATTGTTAACTGGATTACCTAGGGGCGCGAGTTAGATGCCATCACGACTAGTTGGATTTTGGGTCGAGACAGAAATTAATTATGGAATTGAGAATAAATTATAATTTTGAGTACATGAGATCATGGGTAAAAATTATCTTAAAAAATTTTCAGAATCCGGGCACGTGGCCCGGGGCCTAGGGATGATTATTATGGACATTCTAATTTGGGTTGAAAAATTACTCTAATAGATGAATTATGAACTTTTGAGCATATATTGATTAGTTTGTATGACTTTTGACTAGTTTCGGATTTCTCACCGTCGTTTGGGGATTTCTAGGGAGGTTTAAGAGTCGGGCAGTGAGCTTGAAAGCGAGGTAAGTTTGTTGCCAAATCTTGTAAGAGGGAATCATCCTAGTGAGGGTATTAATCGTTGTGTGCTACTTGTTGTGAGAGATACGTACACACGATTTGACGAGAGTCTATATGTAGCTAGATTTATGCTTATGCCCGGGTAGACTTAGATTCACGTCATGCTTTAAATGTACAATTTGGATTAATCTTGTTTGTTTTATTTCTTTAATTTATGAATGAGTTTGAGACTATAATAAAATTAATGATCTAGCCTCATACCTTGAAAATTTTGAAATATTAATGAATGGTAGTTCTGTGTCTTGTCGACTCATGTGTATCTTAGCGAGTGAGAGGGTTTCTCTATTCTTATGGGATGGGGTCACTCACCTCGGCAGTGGTGTAAGTTATTCTTATGAGATCGGGTCGTTCGCCTCGACAGGATTATGTAACACTATTCTAATGGGATCGGGCTATTCGCCTCGACAGTGTTATGTAACACTATTCTTATGGGATAAGTCCATTTGCCTCGGCGGTATTGTGTAACACTATTCTTATGGGATCGGGCCGTTAGCCTCGACATACTCTTGCGTGAAACTTGGGATTCATTTGGTATTGATATTAGTTGATTTTGTGCCTTCGGGGCTGGTTAGGATATCTTAGTGATTTGTAATGATCCATGTTGGAAATTTATTATTAAAGCTTATTTGTTTCGTTGTTCCTTGTTGCATTTCATGCCTATCTATTTTATGAATTTTTATTATTTTGAGCACTATTAAGTGTCAAGTCGACTCATCATCACTACTTCTTCGAGGTTAGGCTAGATACTTACAGGGTACACGTTGATTTACGTACTCAAGTTACACTTTTGCACTGATTGTGTAGGTACTGAGGCAGGTACTTCCAGTGGTCACACGAGCGTGTAGACGCACCAGGGAGACTTAGTGGTGAGTTTCCTTCCATACTTCAATCTGTAGCATTCAGAGTCACCCTCTATTTTATTTACTGTTTCTGTATATTTCATTTTAGACAGTAGTTGTAGTAGTTATGTATATTCTTTAGATTTCTCATGCACTTGTCACACTGAGTTTTGGGGTCTTCTAGTGGACTTTCACAGTTGTACTTGTTACTATCACTTTACTTTATGTACTATTCATACCCATTATTATGGTAAAGAAATGTGTATGTTTCCATGAGTTTTATGTTTAATTTCTATTTATTTAATGAAAATTTCTAAGTTTAAATAAATCACATCATGTGTATAATTAAATTGGAGGTTTAGTGTTGGCTTCCCTAACCGCATCGTTGGGCGCCATCGCGACCTATTATGGGATTTGGGTCGTGATACTCAAAAACCATTTCCTTGAAGATTATTTCAAGCCATAAATAGATCTTTTTTAATTTACAGACCTTCTATTCTTGGCCTTTAACAATGAAGCCTACAAGTTGTTCCATGTAGATTTCCTAGTTGAGTTCTCCATTGAGAAAACTGCCTTCACATCCATTCAGTGTAATTAAAAATCTAAATGTGCAACAATAGCCAGAAGTAAGCGAATTGAGGTAAATTTTACAACTGGTGAGAATGTTTCTTCATAATCCATTCCAGCTTCTTTAGTAAAGACTTTTTCCACCAACCATGCCTTGTATCTTTCTATTGACCCATATGTTTTGCATTTAACTTTGAGAATCCATTTGTTCCCAATGGCTCTTTGCCCAGGCGGAAGGTCAAACACATCAAAACTTAGTTGGTTTTCATAGACTTTTATTCTTTTTTTATTGCTTTAATCAGATCATCTTTTGTAGGGCCCATAAATCCTCAATCAAAGATTTTGGATCATCCATTTATGTGGGAGATACCAGGAAATGTAATCTTCAATTTCATTAGTACGTTTGGATATATTTTTTCTGGTACTCTTTCGAAGTTGAAATTCAGGTTCATTAGAAGGATTTTGAGATTGGGAATTCCCACTCCCACTCGGGTCAAGAGCAAGATCTTGATCAGTTTGATTATCAAATGTGTCAAAAGACACTCGCTGACTACTTGAGTTCAACATTTCATAAATGTCATGACCTAAAATCTAATTAGTCATGATGGAGCCTAGTCCAACTCACTAGGTAAGCAAAATAACTTTCAACACAACTTAAGTGAGAGTAATAGGAGTCATTGAGTAAAAAATAACTAAATTTCTATACAAGATCCCAACGATTGGTAATACAAATCATGAGCTTCTAAGACTTAGATTTACAAATATAGTATAAAATAAATACAACATCTGTTAGAAATGTATATGACAAATTAAAAATCTAACTCTACCAAGGACAAGTTGTAGCTATATATGGAAAGTAAGTATGTCTTCAATGCCAGCTCCCGCCATACGAAGCAGCATCATCTCCGGGATCTGCACGCAAGGTGCAGAAGTGTAGTATGAGTACAACCGACCCCATGTACACAATAAGTATCATAATTTACCTCGACAAGGTAATAGAATCAAGAATTATAAATAATACTCGTCAATCACCTATACAGTTCATAATTTCTAACAAGTACATAACTCTAATATGAACGAATCATGAAATTTCATATAAGATCACCTTAGAGCACAAAATTTCTTAACATACTTTGCTCAGTCAACAATCCAGCATATAGGGAAGATATAAAAATTATTCAGATAAAGAGCCAAGGAGTATTGCAAGTAAAGAAGAAACGCAATAATCAAATATGAATCCGTTGTGCTGCGCAACCTGACCAAAATAGAAATGACATCATGGCTCGCAGGCCCACATCATAATCTCAGTAATCACACCTAACCAGAAACCAGCTCTTCTAGAGCTCAGATCAACCATAAACCCATCAGTTTCTCAGAATCCACGTGTACACAATCAAGAAAGAAACATGAGAGGGTGAATATATGGGGATGTATCCGTATCCATATAATGCACGGACAACTCACGTGCTAATAATATCAATCACACGGATGATTCACGTGCTTGACGGGACAACTCACGTACCAATAATATCAATATCAATATCTGGATCCGCATGGACAATTCACGTGCTAATAATCACAATCCACCCAGTGTGGTCACATTCTCAATATAACAATATGCCCGACATGGTCACAAGCACAATATTACAATCCGGCGGTGTGGTCACATGCACAATATCATAATCCGCCTAGTGTGGTCACACCAACAATATCAAAATCCGTCCGGCGTGGTCACAGACTACCAATCCAAACCATATCACAGACAAAGTAGATATACAAGAATACATGTACATGATAAAATAACATTAAATTTTATAATCCTGGATTGGTACAAGTGACATGCTAAGGTGTATACATGTGCAAGTGTGATACCATAGCTCAAAACAGGTGAATACATCACAAAATAGCAGCTATCAGGCTAAATTAGGAGATTAACCTCATTCAACCTCAAAACATGGCTCAAATAGATCACATCATGGGGTACAAATAAAAGATACATCACATTATTAGGCTTATCAATCAAATCAAGTTATGTCATATCCTAAGAACTACCCCAAGCATGGATAAATATCCCGGTGCTCGCAATGGGCTCAGCCCCCACCCATATGTGTACTAATAGCACATACCTATCACAAATAATCGAGGCAACTAGTGCCTCAACCAAGTTTAGATAGGATACTTACTTCAAGCAAGACAAGTCAAATACTATGTAAGCGAAAGAATACTCTAGAAACGCCATCCGACGTGAATCGACCTCTGAACGGCTCGAAACTAGCCAAAAGCAACTCAAATCATCAAATAATGATAGGGAAACAAACCCAAATGAAAAAAGCTGAATCATTAGTCAAATACTCAAATTCAACCAAAAGGTCAAGCCGATCCCGCACCTCGGACCCGACAAAACTCACAAATTCCGACAACCCATTTGAATACTAGTCCAACCATACTAATTTCACTCATATTCAATTCCGGATCGATGTCCAAAACCTAATTATTGGCTTTAGTAATGTTTATGCAAAACCCCCCAATATCTCTTCTTGAATCATCAATAAAATGCCAAAATAGAATATGAAATTATGGAATATAATCCAAACCGAGTCAAAATACTTTCCCAAATCCATGTGGTGAAAACCCTCTCCAAAATCGTCCAAATCCGAGCTCCATAACTCAAAATGCGATAAAATGAACAAACCCCCGAAATATATACAATCTACCTAGGCATTTCCGCATTTGCAAACCTGGAACCGCTTCTGCATAAACCACTAATCTCCGACCTCTCGCACCTGGATAGATTCTTCCACTTCTGTGTGATTGCAGGTTCGAGGAAAAACCTGCTTCTGCACCCGTAGTTGCGCCCAGAGTTCTGAAACTAATCCGAAACTCACTCGAGTCCCTCGAGACCCGAACATGCGAACAAGTCCCAAAACATAAAACCCACCAACTCGAGGCCTCAAATTATAGATACCAACAACAAAACTACGAATCACACCTCAAATCAATCTAAGTGAACTTTTGAACTTTCAACTTCCAAAACTCGTGTTGAACTATATAAAATCAACTTGGAACGAACTTAAACTTTGCACACATATTTCAAATAACATAACAAACCTATTCCAAACATCGGGACATTAATTCGAACATGATATCTTCAAAGTGAAATTCCCGGTCAAACTTATGAACATTCCAAACCTTCAAATTGTCAATTTTCACCAAATAGTGCCGAAACCTTCTAGAAACAACCAAATGAAAATCCGGGTTTATGACCGTGTCCAAAATCACCATCCGGTCCTAATGGAACTATAAAAACTTCGATCCAAAGTCCAATACAAAGAAGGAAAACTTGGTCAACTCTTCCAACTTAAAGATTTCTAGTTGAGAATCATTCTCCCAAATCACTCCCGAATCACCCGAAAGCGAAAACTGACAATACACATAAGTCATAATATATCATATGAAGCTACTCATGCCATAGAACCACTGCAAAAAATTCAAATGCTCAAAACCATCGGTCGGGTCGTTACAATCTCCATCACTTAAACATGTGTTCTTCCTCGAACGTGCCAAGAGTCATTCCAAAGCCATTAAACCATTGTATGAACTCATCATGCACATACCCGTGGGTGATAGCATGTCACCCCAATCTAGGTAAGCCTGACAATACAACATAACTAAAGATCCTTACTTTAACCTTAGTATGTAATCCTAAGAACCAAATTTCCAACATCCGGAATTCGTTACAAGACCCGAATTTCGCATCTACACACTGAATAAGTCCGAACAAGCCGTGTTAACCCATAACCATAACCCAGTGCGTAATCACATGATATAATTCATAACTTAGGTACTCATAGCAGTAACATATAACCATAATAACTGCCCAAAAACAAACGAGGTACCTCTGACATACCTCATATCAAATAAAACTTTGTTATAAAACTTTGTTCCTTGCAAATAATAAAGAAAAGAACTGAAAATCATAAGCACTCAGCATATCAACAAGTCGTGGAGCTTTGTCGCTCGATAAGAACCATAACCCAATTTCTAAGCTGGCTAGTGACATCATCTCGTCTCCAAACATACCTTACTCAATATCGATAGTGCTCATTCCATGTTCAATAACCTTATCTCATCCAGTACAAGCTGCCCGACTCATATGCCTCGCCAATACCACCTCGATTCACATACCATGCAATCCATGCACCAAATATGCAACAACTCGAATGTACCAGTGATGGAAAAAGAAACAAATGAGAAAATCGTCCCGCAGGCTCGACATATACCACCACAAGCGCTATGCTATGAATCCATCACACATAGTAGAACTAAGACACATGAATCTAACACAAAGAGTCATATCAAAACATAACTCCACCGCATCATGTGACCAAATCCAAACACCAGTGCACATAAAATACCTCGAGCCATTATGCTCAAAATAAACAACGATACGCAAACCACAACAAACACATGAAGTGCATGGCTATAACTATTGAGAAACGGATAGCACAACATACCAAAAGCCGGAATGACCATAACCAAAGGCGCAATCAGCCATTCAACACCCCAATAATCATCTCGCTCGAATTTTTAATCATCTCGCTCAAATTTTTCCACAAGGCCCAAACAGAAATACATCTTGTGAGCAAATAACCAGCAGATCACAACCCTTTATAGCATAACAAAGTAACACATAGAACATATAAAAACATGAACAAGCTCAACTCTAACCAAACGACATACCTCAATAATAGCAGTGTTGAGTAAACAAATCCAACCCGATATAGACTACATATCCTCAATAGGACTACTTGTGGCCATCGAATCAATTCTGGTCCTCCCAAAATAGATAGATAACATTCCCAAAGATCCACTGGAACCTATCCATAACATATACCATCAACTGTCTAACTCTGGCCATATATTATAGTCCACAACTAAGGAATATTCCCCCTTTGGGACTCCCAGTCTCCAAATCACAAGAATTTAGAAATCACCATATCTGATTCTAACTCCACCACTCAAATGACTAACAACTCCCTCATACACAATCATCTCACAAGAAATACTTCTATAATTCTTCCGTGCCACATAGAAAAATATGAATATTAGTAGTCGATAAACCAGGCGAGTACTGCAATACCAATGAAGCATTCGTAAGTGAAACACAAGTCGCCTTTTGAAATACACACTCTTCTTAGGTGATACCAGATAGTGTCAGTATTCTTCTAAATAGCAGAAACCATCCATACTGTTTAGAACTCATGATCTTCCTTTCAAAAATGAACTACAACCTTGTACATGTAAATCTCAATCTCGCACGTCGCACCACATCTAATATGCCATCATATGGAAATGCGGTAATATCATTATCAACTCCAAATCAGAAGCAGGATACATATCCCATATGTTAGAAACCTTCCATTTGATCCCATCCAACAAAAAATCACAATATGCAACGTATTCCTCAAACTGCTGAAGAAAATACCCAACCCAACTCGTGGTGGAAACCATCGAGAATTCTTTGAAACCCATTATCACAAGACCAAGCCATCAAAACTGAAGCCCTCTAACTCAACTAAGTCATGTAGGTCACAAAACCCAAGTGTATTTCCACAAAACATTGATAAAGCCATCACCATATCATAACAACCAAAAGAACCGATCATATCCATTACCATGTTGATCCAGCTTACTACCAAGATGTCCTATTTCTCTATGTTCCTTCCGAATTGCCTTCAAGTTAACACTTCTCCTTGCCAGAACACCATGACCCTTACCCAAATCTCACCATAAGAGATCCTCATATGAAATTGTGTCATCTTAAAGCCCATAAGCCATTGTATTACCTCTTAAGCACCCAAAATACCGCATTCAAGATAACTACCCCAAAAAGACATTCTGTGAATCTGAAGCTATTTTCTTAACCTCGCTAATACTGAAATGTAGAATCACTAATGATATACAAATACCGCAAGTCCCGACACTACCCAATGCAAATCTCAGATCTTAGCTTTTTCACAAAATTTAAAAATTCCTCAAATGGCACATATGAATGTTGAACCTATTAGAACTTCCTCAACAGTCATCTACCCTACTATAATCATGAATGCACCGCCCAAACAAGCCGAATGACTCTATGCTCCATTTGCACCCAAACACCTACAAAAGTACTCCACATCTCTAAGAAACTGAGTGAATCCCTACTCCATGCATACTACCTTCACCATGAATAGTAGCCTGAATCACTCCCATATTTTCATATATCCATAAAGTGTAATACATCATGCATCTAGATAGTTAAGCCTTCATATGTTCATGTAACACAAATCATAAAACATATCAAATCTTCTACCAAGTGCGTAACCAACCTCATGATCTTAGGCCAACTTCCTTAAGCAATCCACACTCAAATTGGAGCACTTGTAACCCACAAGTTGAAAGAAAACTCTCCATAGAAACATCATATGATCAAATAACCTCAAAACATTCGACAAGTGATAACCCACATGCGTAGCCTCAAACCAACAATTCTCTATACCCTTTCGTGGACACAACCACTGTGAAATCACTAAATCTTCCTGAGGCTGAACTCGTCAACAAAACATAAGAATACACTTAATTCCACAAACGAACAGTTGAAAGATCCCTAACATACTAATAACTCAGGACTGTACGACACATCACGATAGAAGTCAAGCACCCAATAGTCCTTTTCACATCCCAAGAAAACCATTCTCGTCACATCCAAGCCAACTGCACACATGCCGCAACATCACACTCATCTTATAACCATCCAACCACTCACCAAGCCATAAATACCATACGTAGGGATACTACTGGACATATAAGTCGAAAAGCGCATTCTTAAACAATTGAAACCAAAGCTACGTCCAAACTTGGCCTCAAGTCTTCCAGACTAGCCCATAACAAAACATAAAAAACACATCCCGTACCTAATCCATGAAATCACAAGCTGTCAATGTACAACTGATACTGAATGCTTACATAACATACGAGTGAGTGGAAAGAATTCAAAGACATACACTTCAAGTTCAATAAATGTCCCACGATAAGGAAGAAAAATGGGAATTTTATCTTAGATGCCCTGTAACCTCTTATAGATAGGTATGGACGTCATCATACCGATCCACAAGACTCTAGTAGACACTTTCTCGTGACTCGTAGATCCTAGAAACTTAGATATCAGATACCAACTAGTCACGACCCAAAGTTCAACTAGTCGTGATGGCACCTAACTCAACCCGCTAGGTATGCCAAATAACATTCAACACAACTCAACTAAGAATAATAGGAGTCAAGGAGTAAAAAATAACCGAATTTCTATACAAGATCCTAAGGATTGGTAGACAAATCATGAGCGTCTAAGACCTAGGTTTACAAAGCCGGTATGATATAAATACAACATATGTTTTAAATGTACATAACATATTACAAATCTAACTCTACCAAGGAAAAGTAGTAGCTATATTTGTAAAGCAAGTACGTTTCAATGCTAGCTCCCGCCATACACAACAATATCAACTCCAAGATCTGCATGTAAGGTGTAGAAGTGTAGTATGAGTAAAACCTACCCCATGTACTTAATAAGTATCATAAATAACCTCGGCGAGGTAATAGATGCAAGAATTATAAATAATATTCACCAATCACTTGTACAATTTGTAATTTTCAACAGGATCAGGACAATAATATAAAAAATCATGAAATTTTAGTCACGATCTCCTTGGAACACAAAATATCTTTAACTTACTCTACACAGTCAAGAATCCAATATAAAGGTATGATATGCAAATAATTCAGATAAACAACCAATGAGTATTGCAAATAAAGAAGAAATGCAATAATCAAATATCAATTCGTTGCCGCGGGAAAACCCGATCCAAATAGAAATCACATAACGACTCTCAGTCCTATATCATAATCTCATTAATCAAACCAAACCAGTAACCAGCTCTCCCAGAGCTTACATCAACCAAAAACCCATCATTTTCACACAATCCGCGTGTATACCATCAAGATAAAAACATGAGAGGATGACCCTAGGGGAATGGATCCGTATCGACACGTTTGCATGGATAACTCACGTGCTAATAATATCAACCGCACGGACAACTCACGTGCAATTAATATTAATACCTTGATCCGCACGAACAACTCACGTGTTGAACGGACAACTCACGTGCTAATATTATAAAAATCGCACGAACATCTTGCGTTCTAATAATCACAATCCTCCCCGTGTGGTCACTGGCTCAATATCACAATCCACCAGGTGTAGTCACAGGTACATTATCATAATCTTCCCAGCGTGGTCACATGCAAAAAATCTGTGATGACCCAAGGGGTCATTTTATGAATAAAGTCTCCGTTCTAGGCTTATTAGCCATAAAAAGACTAATTATAATTACCTCGATTTGCATGCGCAGTCCGATGATGAAACCGAAAATATTTTATGTGAAAATATAAGAAATAATATTTTTAGAGTTAAAGTTTGGCTGTCATTGACTTGGGTCAATATTTTGAGTAAACGGACCAAGATCTGTGTTCCGACGATCCTAGGAGGTCCGCCTCTCGCACGAACACACAGGGTTAAGTGGGCCTGGGGGAAGGGACCAGTTTCCTTCTACACGAACGCGGTCAAGACCTCGCGAACGCGAAGACCATTGGGCCTGACCCTATGCGAACGCGGCAGGCCCATCGCGAACGCAATGAAAGCCTGCCCAGCCATATACAATATGTTTTAAAAAACGGGCATCACCTATTTTCGAACTACAAAATTCTAGAGGCGATTTTTTCACACAAATTCATCCCCAAAGTGTTGGTAAAAAATTCTAAGCACTTCTCTTTCAATTACCCAATGTTTTTCATCACTTTTATATCAAAATCAAGAATTTTCATGGTAAAAATTGAGGGTTTGGGTAGAATTAGGGAATTTAAAAAAAAATTAAATTTTTTCCTAGAATTGGGGTCGGATTTTGAAATTAATTTAATATTTGGGCTCGAGGGTGAATGGGTAAACGTAATTTGGTCCGAACCCCGAGTTTGGACCAAGCGGGTTCGTGTTTTAACTTTTTTTGAGATAACTTAGGAAAATCATAATTTTTCAGTAAAGTTAGTTCCTTTAGCATTAATTAATGATAATAAACTGATTATGATTAGATTCGAGTGTATTGGAGGTGAATTCAAAAGGAAAAGATTTAATCGAGCAGTGAGTGGCCTGCGAAATTGAGGTAAGTGTTGTGTCTGACCTTAGATTGAGGGAATATGTATTGTGTGACTACTTGTTACTTGTTTATTTGATAAATCCAATGTATAGGTGAGGTGACGAGTACCTATATATTGTGGTCAAAGTCATACCATGCGAGTAAATGCTACTTCTTGTTATTTTGGTTGTCTTAAATCCTATGATCTGTGATTATTGTTGTTAGTGAAATGTTGAGAGATTAGTATCCGGTTCCACCGAGATGATTATTATTCTGAATCCTGAGTTGAGATTAAAATGATAAATGATGATAGTAACCATGATGAAATATTGATTTCTTGTGAAATTCCTTTGGGAACATTGAGTTGAGATTGAAATATTAAATGGTGATAGAAATTATGATGAAATACTGTTTCCTTGTGAAATCCTTTTTTATGTTATTGATGATTTTATTATATTGCGAGGAAGAGTGTAAAGCACGAAGGGTGATGCCATGCATGAATTTATTATATTGTGAGGAAGAGTGTAAAGCACGAAGGGTGGTGTCGTGCATGATTTATTTATAACGTGATGAAGAGAGTAAAGCACGAAGGGTGGTGCCGTGAATTCTTATTTATAATCTGCTGAGGATGAGAGTAAAAGCACGAAGGGTGATGCCGTGTATTCTATTTATTATTTGGTGAGGCTGAGAGTAAAAGTACGAAGGGTGATATCGTGCAAGTTCCATTTATAATATTAATTGCTAATATTATTATTGATCACTGTCTGTGCTTGTCTTATTGTTATCCCCGTTATTTATGTTAAAAAAGAAAAGAAAATAAAAATTCCCCATCGCATGCTCCCTTCCCATTAATTTTTGTTTACATTCTTTAATTGCTATTATTTCCTGTTACCATGATTTCGATGTCCAGGTTTTATGTTGTGTCTTGTCCTAGCCTCGTCACTACTTCATCGAGGTTAGGCTTGACACTTACTCAATACATGGGGTCGGTTGTACTGATACTACACTCTGCACTCTTTTGTGCATATCTAGGTACCGGCCAGTGTTAAGAGATCTGAGTAGCCGATATCATCATTCGGAGACTCGAGGTAGATCTGCCGGTGTCCGCAGATTCCTGAAGTCTTCTCTAAGTTTTATAGAGATTTTTTTATTACACTCAAAAAAGATACATTATTTCTTTCAGCCCATTATTTGTAGTATTCTTAGTAGTTCGTGAATTGTGACACCAGACCCTAAGGTAGCCTCATAGTTATATATTTAGTTCGTGGCTCGATTTATTCATTGATTTATTATTTTATTCGTGAAGGCATGCATTAGAAATTATTAGATGTAGTTTATTTTTGATTGTCTTATTGTGTTAATTATATATTCAAAGGAAAAAAATGGCTAATCAAGTTCTAACATTGGCTTTCCTAGCAAGTGTGGTGTTAGACGCTATCACGATCTCTAGGGTTGGGAATTTGGTTCGTGACAAGATGGTATCAGAGCACTAGGTTGCTTAGGTCTCACAGTTCACGAACAAGCTTAATAGAGTCTAAAGGATCGGTACGGAGACGTCTGTACTTATCTCTTAGAGGCTATCGAGTTAGGAAACAACTCCATTTTTACTTCTACTTTAGCGTGCGACTCTTGTTTCTCAAATACTGATTGAATTCTTCTATTCTCTCGCATATGGTGAGAACACGTGCTTCCTCTTCCACTGACCAACACTCCGGTCCTCCAGCAGCAACAGCTCCTACTAGGGGCAGAGGCTTAGTCAGGGGCAGGACTCAACCCATTGCTCAGACAGCAGCCCCAGCTGTAGAACCCCAACTTGAGATTAATGAGGGGGTTCCAACTCAGACCGTTCCAGTGGGGCCAGCTCAAGTCCCAGAGGGGTTTATTGCTACCCCGGTACTTCATGATGCTTTGGTCCGTTTAGTGGCAATATGGAGAGTGTAGCCCAGACTGGCACATTCCTTGTAGCAGCAGCCGTATCTCAGGCTGGAGGAGGGGTCCAGACTCCTACTACCCACACTCCTGTTCAGACTACTCCTCAAATTCAGACCCAGTAGCCAATCCAGTTGGGGTAATTCAGCCAGTTGCTCCAGCACCGCCCGTTGATGGGGAAACTATGTGCACCGATGCTTTGTGGAGATTGGAAAGGTTCATTAAGTTATTTCCTGTTCATTTCAGTGGTGAGACATCAGAGGATCCTCAGGAATATCTTGATAGCTGTCATGAGGTACTTCGGAATATTGGTATTTTGGAGACCAATGGGGTCGAATTTGCTGCCTTTCAAATGGTGGAGGGATTATTTGTTGACTAGACCAGTTCGGACCTTCTTTGACTTGGGATCAGTTTTCTCATTTTTTTTGTGCAGAATTTTTTGCCTGTTAATACTCAAAAGGAGAAGCGTCGTCAGTTTGAGCGACTACAGCAGGGCAGCATAACTGTGACCCAGGATGAGAACCGTTTTGTGGATTTGGCTAGACATGCTATTCTTTTGTTGCCTACA
>ML534889.1:23387-36374 GCA_005239535.1 Nicotiana rustica | reverse complement strand
GGGGGGGGGGGGTGGTTAGAATCAAGAGGATATATCACAATATGAGGTTTATCAATCAATTCAAGGCATTTCATAGCCCTAAGCACGACACCGAACATGGATTAATACCCTGGTGTTCGCACATGGGCTCAACCCCAAACGTATGTGCACCCATATCATGCAGTTATAACAAATAAAAAAACTAGTGCCTTAACAATGTTTAGATAGGATACTTACCACAAGCAAGCCAAATCAAATATCAAGCAACGCAAACAATACTCTAGAAATGCCATCTCTAGCAAATCGACCTCCGAACGGCTCGAAACTAACGAAAAGCAACTCAAAATTATCAAATAATGCTAAGGGAAACAAACCCTATTAAAAATAGGCTCTCCATTTTCTACCTCACCCTGATTTTCCAAAATGTGACATCTTGTTATTCAATATCTATAACAATTCCATCCTCTAATTCACCGATGAACACATATCCCTTTGGAGTGTTCTGAATATCTTATAAAGATATATTTCTTGCCTTTTGGACCTAATTTTCCAAATTTGCTACAAGAATCTTTTACATATGCAGCACAACCACAAGGTTGTAAATCATTTAAGTTTGGTTTATGACCAGTCCAAGACTCATTAGGAGTGGAAGAAATTAATTTAGAAGGTACATTGTTCAATATGTAGGCTATAGCCAATAATGCATCTCCCCAAGAGGAGATAGGTAAAATTTTCCAACGCAACATGTACCTTATGATCTCCAACAGTGTTATAGTCCTCATTTTTGCTATACAATTTTGTTGAGGTGTGTAAGGAATAATTAATAGTCTGGTGATGCCCTTTTCATTACACAAATTTTCAAATTATTTTAATAAATATTCACGCCATCTATCGATTGTTAGGGTCTTAATCCTTTTGTCTAATTGATTTTCAACATCATTCAAATATTTCTTAAAATATTCTAGAGCTTCACATATATGGGAAGTCAAATAGACATAATCGAAGGTATGTGAAATCATCGACAAATGTAATGAAAGGAAACATACAAAACCTAACTTTCACATTCATTGGATCATAAACATCATAATCAATTAATTACAATGAGAATTTATTTCTCTTAGCTTTCCCTAATGGTTTATATGTAATCTTTCCGACAAGATAATGTTCATAAGTTGGCATGTCTATTCTGGAGAAAAAAATCCAAATATCCCTCCCTAGCCAATCTATTTATTCGATCTAGCTATATGTGACCAAATTTAGTATACAATGATGCGTTAGTTCACATGATAGTCATAGGTGGAATGGTTACTATTTAATATTAATAAACCATTCCACAACCAAAAAAAATATTATCTAGAGTACTTTTCATAATATTGCTACTGAAAAGAAACATTATACAAGAACAAGAAGAACTTGGAAATATTGCACTTCATCTCATGTTTATCTTTCTTCTTATTATGCTAATTTTCCTTTTGGAATTTAGCATGTTATTTTTCTTGGAGGGTCCCTATCTGGTATCTTTTTCATTTTTTCCCTTTATCAAGTTTTCTTATGTCGAAGCCTGAAAAGGTTTTTACCACCTGATTCTTCCATATAGCACTAGGAATAACTCGTGCAACACCAAGCACTTGTCTTCAAGCTCCATATGACGGGCAACATCAAAAAGCTTTTGATATTATCATTATGGGTTGTATTAATATTCAAAAAGTTCCCAACTGCTGGAAAGAGAGTGGATCACTACTTTCTGTTCATTAGTGAGAACATTACCAACACTTTTAAGTTGAGAAATTATTTTAGGCATCACCTTACGGTGCTGCTTGACACTATGATCATTTAACTTCTTGTACGTGTCAAACTTAATTATCAATTATCTGAGGCGAGTCACAGTTGTACTTCCATATGTCTCTCTTAAGTATGCCTATAAGGCATGATCAATAGGATATTATTCATATTCATGGATACGATCATCAACATCATAACTTACAATTGATCCTTGGGTAGTGGAATATTTCTTTTTTCATGCATTGTAAGCATTGCTATCGTTCCTATGTTGGGCAATATTATCTTCCCCGTGTTGACACATCATATAGTTTATATTCTCTAGAGAATCTTGCTCTTCCAATATATACCATATCTTATGGCTTAATATATTATAATTTTGCCATAAAACTTGTAACCCTTCTTCAAATAAGCAATAATACTTTTTTAAGTCATAGTCTATTATAATTATAAGAGACATTCATGCAAGTATCACTCATGAATAATGCGTGTGACATACACACTCAAGAAAATAAAATCTCTAAATGACTTCGCATTTAGTTTAGAATCGAAAGGTCACATAGTTTTCTTTCATCATCTACAGTCCAAACATTTGATCAAAAGTGAAAAATATTTCTTAGTTTGTATTATCTTAATATCCATGACTAGAATCACACAGTTTCTTTAAGTCTTATTCTCTTACAACACTCTATTATATATGTCAAGGAACAAAAAATATAACAGAAGAGACAAAAAAATAAATATTCATGAATTACATAATTACAAGTCATATATATACATTAGTTAATTCTAACATGTCATTCTCCTCATTACAGTGGTGATAAGGATTCACAATAATATCATCCAAAGTCTTAGCTAGCTTGTCTATAGGAGAATATTAATAAAATCGAGCCCAAAGACATGTTTTTATAAGCCAAGATTCCTTAATTTAGCTTATATATCCTTTTTCTCCCACTCAGCTTCAAGCACCTGAGTGTATATCCAATGGTTCTCATTTGGACCAAAATTATGATATATGCCAGCCAATACATCACACCAATGACTTGAGAGACAATTTGTAACAACCCAATCAGTCGTTTTGAGCATTTGCATTTCAGTCAGTTGTTTGAAGTCTTGAGTAGTTTCATATGATGTATTATAACTTGTGTGAGTCGTCGGGTCTGGTTTTCAGGTGATTCATGATTGATTTGAAAGAATAATTCTCAACTAGGAAGCCTTAAGCTGCAAAAGTTGACCAAATTTCATTTTTGTGTATTTGACCTCGGTTCCATTACGTTTGCATGGTGATGTTGGACTTGGGAATATCTCAGAATATGCATTTGGATTTCTATACAAGGTTTCGACACTATTTGATAAAAGTTGACAATTTTAAGGTTTGGAAAGTTTACTAGTTTGACCAGGAGTTGACTTTGATGATATCGGGTTTGAATTGTCATTTTGGAAATTAAAATAGATTCGTTTTTTCATTTGGAACTTGTGTGAAAAATTTGAGGTCATCCCAAATGAACTTTTTATGGTGCGACACGAGTTTTGGATGTTGAAAGTTCAAAAGTTCATCAAGTTTGACTTGAGATGCGATTTGTGGTTTTTATGTTGTTATGGCTGGTTTGAGGCCTCGATTAGGTCCGTGTTATTGTTTGAGACTTGTTGGTATGTTCGTATGGGGTCGCGAGGGCTCGAGTGAGTTTCGGAGGTGGTTCGGATCATTTTGGATGGTTTTTGTATTGTTGATTGTCGGTGTGTTTGCAAAGCATCGTGATCGGTAAGCTAGGCTTTAAGATCGCTTTTGCGACTTTAAGATAGCATTCACGTAGGTTGTGGGGGTTTGAGAATCACGTTCGCACATGAGGAATCGCGTTTCATATTTTTGAGATAAGGTTGGAGGTATTTCTCTTCACGTTCGCGAGGGTCTGGGTCAGTTGTGCATCGCGTTCGCGAGGACTATGGAGATAACACATAGAGTAATTTGAGGGCAGTGGAGTTTGTGCTTGACGATCGTGAAGTTGGTGCTGCGATCACGAAGAGTGTACATGGGCAGTGCATATAAGTACTCGATTTCAGATCGTAAGCTCATTTTATCATATTTTGTGTTGGGAGAATGGATTTGGGTGATTTTGGAGACGATCTTCACCACATGAATTGGGGTAAGTGTTTTCTACTCGATTTTCATTATATTCTATGATTCCATCATTATTTTGGCATTTGATTGTTGACATATCTAAACTTGGATTTTAGGGTATTTAACCCCGAGAACTATGTTATAAGATATGTATTGGGGTAACACATTTGCTAGGGGACGAGCGTGTGGGCGTGCACCGGGTTAATCATGATTAAAGTTGACTATTAAACTATGACCAGACATGTTTTGCAGTTATATCTTGTTCTATTCGTGTAATTCCTTCTTGTTAGGGTAATTGAGCTGAAATTCGTGTTAGAAATCATGTTTAGGCTATGTGCTTATTCGGTTGAGACCTAATGACGCTATTTCTTTTGTTTTGAATTATCTTCTCTAATTGTTGTTATATACTAAGTCATGATTCTTCATTTGTATATCATATCTCTGTCTATATTCAATGTTCACTATTACATCACATGTTATAATTATTGTGGTATGAGATTGTGTGCCCTCGAGACTTGAGAGATTGATGACTAAGGTGAGCTTGAGAGCCGTGTTGTGACTGTTATTGTGGATCAGTCTGTGCGTCGTAACATGCCTTATTCGATTATGTCTTATTGTTGATCAGCTTGCACGTCGCAGTAGGAATATTGGCTTATTTATCATTGTGGATCGGGCTACACACCGCATCATGCCTTATAGACTTTTGAATTGTGCTTGGGCAGGATCCACCCTTCCGGAGTCTAACATACCAGCAATAAACTCAAGCACAAAGATATATGTATATATATATATATATATATATATATATATATATATATATATATATATATATATATATATATATATATGCACTTAGGTGAGGGACTTATGAGGTAGACACCCGTACAATGCTGTGTGATTTTTTGTGGGTGTGTGTGTGTGATGAAGTGGGAATTTGAAACAGGAAACTTGAGTATGTTGAAGGGTAGAGTACCTTCAGATATCACCGTGAAATCGTTCATTTGACATGTGCACTTGGCATGTAGGCATAGAGATGTATTTTTTCTCATGCTGGACATGTGACATTCATGATTGACATATACATTTAACATGTAGGTATATAGATGTATATTCGTCATGCTAGACGGTATATGGTAATTGATGACTTGACATGTATATTTACATGTAGGCATAGAGATGTACAATCCTCATGCTAATTCATAAACAAAAATTTTATCTGGTGTTGTGAATTGGAAATATAGTTCTATCGATAAAATCATGTTTATTTATTTTAGGTTTTAATATCTGGACTTGACTGTTATACTTGGAAAGCATGGCTACCTTTTCGTAACTGTGAATGAGCTAGGCATAAGTACGTTGGGTTGGCTGTAATCATACTATATTTATGCACCTTGCGTGTATATTATGGAGCTAATGTTCGTGTGTATGATGGGAGATGGCATTAAAGATGTACCTGCATTTTTGTTATAGATGCCTCTTGTTCTTGGGAGCTTTAGATTTATAAATCTGTTTATGTATATTTAAAATATATGATGTATTTATTTCGTCCCATCTTTGTAAATTCTAAGTCATAGAAAATCGTGACTTGTACTACCAATCCTTGAGATTTTTTTTATAGAAAACTCAGTTATTTTATTTATTGATTCCTCTTATCCTATTCGATTTTTTAATCTATCATTTGGCTTACCTAGCGGGTTGGGTTAAGTGCCATCATGACTAGATATATTTTGATTCATGACAAGTTGGTATTAGATCCCTAGGTTCATAGGTTCTATAAGTCACGAGAAAATGTCTTGTAGAGTCTTGCAGATCTGTATGATAACATCCATACATATTTTCGAGAGGATACAGGGCATCTAGGATAAGCTTTCAATCTTTTATTCATTTTTGTGCGGCATTGATTCCGCTTGAAGCGTATCTCTTTGAATTCCTTACACTCACTCGTATGTTATGTGATCCCTGAGTATCGGCTATGCATCGATGGCTTGTGGTTCCATGGATGAAATGCAATATGTGTTTTTTATGTTATGATGATGGTCCAGTCTGGAGGACTTGAGGCCAGGTTTTGACAGCAACTTAGGCTCAGTGGTTTTGGTTGAGTTAGTATGTACTTTTGACTCGTAAGTTGGGGAATCTGTTATTGATTATTTGGTTTCACGATTATGTATTGTATTGGTTTCGGTGTGAGGCATACTTGTAGATCGGTTATGACTTGCAGAGTTTGGTTTTGAGGATGACTTAAGCAAGTAAATTTCTAGGTGCATGATGTATTAAACCTTATGTATATGGAAGTCTTGGAATGGTTTAAGTTTCTAGTCGTGTAGATGTAGTATACTGAGAAAAAGGGATTCACTCGATTGCTTAGAGTTGTAGATTACTTATTTGGATGTTGGCGTGCTAATGTAGCACAAGTTGTTCGGCTCGCTTGGGCGGTGCCTTTGAGATTTTAATGGCGTGGATAACTCCTGAGAAGGTTCTAATGAGTTAAAGATTCATATGTGGTATTTGATGAATTTTTGGATTGTTAGTCGGCTAAGATTTGAGATCTACAATGGATGGTGTCGAGACTCGTGGTATTTCTGTATCATTGTAGATTCTATATTTTAGTAACAAAGGGGTTAAAGAAACAACTTTAGATTCACATAAGGTCTCTTCAGAGTGGGTATCTTGGATGTGGCATTTTTGGGTGCTTAAGAACTAATAAAATGGTTTTTGGGCTTTAGGGTAACATGGTTTCATACTAGGATCTCGTGTGACGAGTTTTAGTTGAGATCGCGGTATTATGGCAAGGAGAAGTGTTAACTTGAAGGAAATTCAGAAGAAACTCGGAGGAAATAGGACATGTTGGTAGTAGGTTGGATAAATATGTTAATGGTATGCCCAATTCTTTTGGTTCTTATGACAAGGAGAGGATTTACCAGTGTATTGTGGCAAAACACTTGGGCTTTACAACATGCGAGACCAGGTTGAGTTAGAGGAATCCAATTCTGATGGCTTGGTTATGTGCAAATGGGTTTCAAAGCGTTCTCGATGATTTCTGCCATATATTGAGATGGATATTTTCTACAGGTATGAGGGGTATGTTGCGTGTTGTAATTTTATCTTGGATGTGAGTCAAGTAATAGGTTTCTGGCTGATTGCGTATGTACTACTGCTTGTGATTCAGAGTAGATAATGAGGTTCTCGTATTATCATAATATGGCATGATAAATGAGGTGCGTAATATGGGCTTGAGGTTTGCATGTACAAGATTACGGTTCAATTTTGAAGGGAAGATAAAGAATTTTAGACAACATGGACAGTCTCAGATATATAGAATAATGTTGGCTCTATCTGGTATCACATGACAAGACAACGCATTTCAGAAAGCGTTCGCCTTGTTGATGCTTCACTGGTATTGCGGTTACTCGCTTGGTCGATCGACTACTGATGTTTGAATTTTTCTATGTGGCACGGAAGAATTATGGAAGTATTTCTCATGGAATGATTTTGTATGAAGGATGTGTCAGTCATCTGAGTGGCAGATATGGGATCAGATCTAGTAATCTTTTTGTATTCTTGTGGTTTAGAAACTGGGAGTCTCAGAGGCGAATTGTTTCTTTGTTACGCACTGCAAAGATATGGAAAGGTTGTATATAGGTTCCAATTGATCTTTGAAATGGTTATCTACTCATCTTGTATATATCTGATGGTATGTGTTATATATAGGTTCCAATTGATCTTTGGAAAGGTTATCTACTCATTTTGGAAGGACCATAATCGACTTGGAGGCCACTGGTAGGCGTAATGAGGATGTGTACTTTACACCTGGTCTTATTTGTTGACTCAACATGACTATTGTTGAGGGGTGTATCATTCACTTAGAGTTAAGCTTCGTATTATGATATTATCTATATGTTACTCTTCTATGCTACGTTGGGTGGTGATATGTTGGTTACTTGCACACATGATGCGGTTCTGTTTGGGCATTGTGGCGGAACTCGAGCGAGATATTACTTAGGATGTCGAATGGTAGATTGCACCTTGGTTATGTTCTTTCATGCTGGTGGTATATTGTAATATCCGTTTCTCAGTGGTTATGGTCATGCACCTTGTGTGGTTGTTTTCGATTTGTGTATGGTTGTTGATTTTGTGCATTATGGCTCGAGATATTTCAAGTGGATCGGTGTTTGGATTGGATCATGCACTACGACAGAGTTTGTCACACCCCAACCTTGGGGAGCATGACTGGAGCTCAATCGAGATATCACGGTCAAGCAAGCTTGCTTGATTCCTTCTTCTTGACCTTACCCATGAATAAAGTGAATATATATTCCATTAACTAGGCAATGAGAAGATTACATGAACAACACCAAATCCATTCTCGAAATTCCTTACACATTGCTAGTTTACCTTACCCAAATTAACATAAAACCCACACTATGTCTACTGAGCCTCTAGTTGATATGAGTGAAATGATAGTGCTGGCGACAATGCCCTGATTGTACCTCAAAACACTATACAAAAGGAATAAGAGAGACAAGACTCCGATATGAAGTGGGGATCACCAAGTCAGCCGAGAAGAGGGTGTACTTGTATCACTGATTGTTGTCGCCAGCTGTGGAACCACCTGTATCCATTAAAGATGCAGCGTCCCTAGCAAAGAGACATTAGTACATGTAGAATAGTACTAGTACTTAAAGCAGACAAAACAATGTAAATAATGGTAAGGTAATCCGAAAGGAGGTAGATGAGACACATTAAGAAGCTATGAAACAAACCATAAGATCGTATGAAAGTGAGCCACACGAGCCATGATATGAGATATAACCAGTATAATATAAGTGTACACTATGTACCAACAAAGGACAATGAAAATGGAACCTATTGTTCGTGTTGGCCTTACATCTCACCAAACCGTCCACAACCCTTTCTTACTATGCACCTATGTGTTTCACAAACCGTCCATAGGGTTCATCCATACTATACACCTATGCATTTCATAGACCGTCCATAGGTTTCATCTATACTATAAACCTATGCGTTTCATAGACCGTCCATAGGGTTCATCTATCCCATGCGCATATGCGTTTCATAAACTGTCCATAGGGCTCATCTATTCTATGCACCTATGCGTTTCACATACCGTCCATAAGCTCATAACACATTATTTTGCACATGACTATATGTAAGCTCAAAGCTGCATGAGTAACATTACATTTAAGGTCATAAGTTCCTGGATCATTGGAATATTTCATGTTCATTCTCATCAAGGAGAAACACAACTTATTATATTAACACATGTATGGTGAATCAATGAGTAGATTTCAATGGCACATGGACCCAATTCCTTTTCTTCAAGGTTCATTATCAATTGGCTTAGGACATCTCTCTTTCATCTCATTATGTACTCATTTGTCATCTTAAGGTCATTAGCTATGTTCATGATTCTTGGGGACTTAACATCAAGGTCATTTGCATTTATTATTTTAGAAACATACATACTACGATTGAAATTATTGGAATGCTTAATTTCAATTTCATACTTGTTTGTAAACTTGAATCTCTACTACAATTCCATGGGTCATCACCGAACCTTAAAGGTATTTAAAAAATTAGGAATCATTGCTACAAACACATGAGTAATAAAAGCTTAAGACAATTAGAATTTATCTAAAAAGGGGGAGGAGCATAGGGATTTTACTTGAAGCATGAGTTTGAGTCATAAGCATTCGAGAAGTCAATCATACTTGAACTATTTTTCAGTGATGAATACAAAGAAGACAATCAAATCATGATTTGAGTATGTAAACATTATGCAAGTCATCCTTTTGAGGCAATTTAACAAATTGAGAATAGGAACTTGAACAAACCATGCTTGGGGGGTTCATGAGGTATTCATGGAATCTGATTCTACGGAAGGAGTTTAGACAACATACCTTGCTTGATATTTCCTTAGATTACTACAACATCCCACAATCCTAGCAACCTCAACCTTTAGAAACATAACCAAATTTTACCATAGTTAGGAAGGTGTTCTTATTTTAGACCATTCTGACATTTCATCAAACACCTAATATTCAAAATCGATTACAAGGTCCCACAATAGAAATTCGTATACCCTCACCATGAATTGTCAAGTACCCAAAAAATATACTATATCCTTAAAACACCCATCAACCATTATTAGCCACATGTATGCCCAACCATTTGCTTCAAACGCACCAAAATCACATTTCTAGTCTTCACATACTCCCAAATTCGAGATTAAGGGCTTATGGATTCCGGTCACCATCCCACAATCCCCATCATGATAACATACTACCTAAACCCAGTATTAAACATTGCATTAAAGCTAGGGGTGATTTCTTACCTTGTAAGTAGAAGGGCTTGTGAGTTTCCCTCTTGAATTCCTAAGGTTTGAGTAAGAATTGGAGTGTATAATTTGATAGAGTCTCTCTCTCTCTCTCTCTCTCTCTCTCTTTCTCTCTGTGTGTGTGTGTATCTATCTCTATCTCTCTCTAAATTGACACCCTTACTCTAAAACATCAATTTATATCTTATTAAATGATCCTTTAAGGCCTTATATCAAAAATAGGGTGGGATAAGAAAATTTTCAAAAATAACCCCCTGAATTCAATTATAT
Source organism: Nicotiana rustica (assembly GCA_005239535.1). NCBI lineage: Eukaryota > Viridiplantae > Streptophyta > Magnoliopsida > Solanales > Solanaceae > Nicotiana > Nicotiana rustica. The sequence goes on along the minus strand of ML534889.1, from coordinate 25,872 downwards.
GGTGCAATTCTATGTTAGCAGAACAATTATGTGGCCAGCAGAATGGCCACAAAATGGTATGTCAATTTCGCGATGCAATTTCGCGGTAGCGGAATGGTTATCCGGCCACCAAAATGGCCAAAAAATGGTTTTCAAATTCTAGGTTGGGTCGGTCAATTATGCAATGCAATTTTGCGGTAGTAGATTGGTTATATGGCTAGAAGAATGTCTACAAAATGGATTTCAAATTCAAGCTGCTTCTGATTCATTCTGTGGTGATTTAGTGGTTAGCGGAACAGATACCCTATAGCATAATGGACCACAGGATTTTCATTTTCTGCAAATTCTTATACCAACTTCATGATTCATTGCACAATCCAAAAAAAATTGTGTTATGGCACATTAGCTTACCTTGGCACCATAAAAACTTCAGTTCTTGGTGAACTTCTACGGGGCCTTACAGAGTTATGTTAGGATATGATACTTTATATGAGATTTGTGTGTCTTAGTTCTACTATGTGTGATGGGTTCATAGTATTGTGCTTGTGGTAGTAGCTGTTGAGCTTGCATGGCAGCTCTTTCATTTGATTCTCTTTATATTACTGGGAGCATTTAAATTGTTGTTTTTTTGGTGCACGAATTTCACAATATGTGGTGCTAGGTAGTATTGGTGTGGCATGTAATTAGAGCAGCTTGTACTTGATGAGACGAGGTCATTGGACCTAGAATGAGTGCTATCAGATTTAATTACGGTATGTTTGGAAGGATAGTATAGAAAGTCAACTTATAATTTGAAATGGATCTTATTGAGCGAGAGAGCTCCATACCTTGATGATATGATGGGTGTCTATGAGTTTCTGCGTGTTTCTTTCATCATTGGTGGTGCACAAAGGTTTTGAACAAGGATTTATTTGGTATGCACTTTGTTACCAGTACCGGGTTTATTTTTAGCAGCTATTGTGGCCAGAAGTTATTGCTATGAGAATACTGGGTTGTGTGGTATATCTGAGATTATATCTTAGGTTGCTTGGATTTTAATGATTGAGGTTATATGGGATCACCTGTGGTCAAATGCATTGTGATTTTACATAGCGATTTGATGACTTTGAACGACTCTTGGCACGTTCGAGGACGAACGTATGTTTAAGTGGGTTAGAATGTAATGACCCGACCAGTCATTTTTTTAGCATTTGTGTTTCGTTAAGCTGTTTGAAGTGTTGAGTCGCTTGCGACTTGTGTGAGTCGTCAACTTGGTTTTCAGGTGATTCGTGATTGATTTAGAAGAATGATTCTCAACTAGAAAGCCTTAAGTTAGAAGAGTCGACCAAGTTTCACTTTTGTGTATTTCACCTCGGATCAGACTTTTAATGGTTTGGTTTGGTCCAAATGTTTATTTTGGACTAGGGCGTATGCACGAATTTGCATTTGGATATCTATAGAAGGTTTCAACACTATTTGGCAAAAGTTGACAATTAGAAGGTTTGGAAAGTTCACAAGTTTGACCGGGAGTTGACTTTGATGATATCAAGTTTGGGTTGTGGTTTCGGAAATTGGAATAGCTTTGTTATTACATTGGGATTTATGTTTAAAATTTTAGGTTAGACCGCGTTGGTTTGATATGGTTCGACATGAGTTTTGGAAGTTGAAAGTTTAAAACTTCATTAAGTTTTATTTGAGTTAAGATTTGTAGTTTTGATGTTGTTATGTGTTGTTTGAGGCCCCAAGTAGGTCCTTTTTATGTTTTGAGGTTTGTTGGTATGTTCGGACGGGGTCCCGAGGGTCTCGGGTGAGGTTCAGATCATTTCAGATGGTTTTTGTATTGCGATTGTTGGTGTGTCTGCAGAGCATTGCGATTACGGAGCTAGGCTCGCGATCGTGTAGAGGAATTTTGGAGCCGGATATTTTTCTTCTTTACGTTCGCCACTTTAAGATTGTGTTTCCGTAGGTTGTGGGGGTTTGAGCAACGTATTTGTACCTGAGGAATCGCGTTCGCGTGTTGTTGAGCTAAGGGTGGGAGCTGGAGGTATTTCTCTTCCCGTTCGCGAAGTAATTACCGTGTTCGCAAAGGTTCGGCCAGCTATGCATCGCGTTCATATAGAGTAATTTGAGGGCATTGGAGTTTGTGCTTCACGATTGCGAAGCTGGTTTTTTGAGCGCGACGAGTGTACATGGGCAGTGCATATAAGTACTCAATTTCGGACATTGCGTGATTTTGGAGGCGATCTTCACCACTTTGATTGGGGTAAGTGTTTTCTACTAGGTTTTGATTATATTCCGTGATTCCATCTTCATTTTTGCATTTTATTGATGATTTCAAAAGAGAAATTGGGGATTTTAGTCTAAACTTTGCTAAACTGAAATTTTGAGTTTTGAACATCGATTCAGAGTCAGAATTGAGTGAAATTAGTATGGTTGGACTCATAATTGAATGAAAGGCTCGCTTCGGCGACTTCGCCATTTAAGTGAAAAGGAGGTGAGCCGCTCTTATATCTAACCACCGCTCACC
>ML534889.1:0-16720 GCA_005239535.1 Nicotiana rustica | reverse complement strand
CTCAACCTCTGTAACACAACTCTCAAATGCTGAGCATGCTCTTCCTAGCTATGAGAATAAACCAGGATGTCATCAATAAACACAATGATGAAAGAATCAAGATAAGGCTAAAACATGTTGTTCATCAATTGCATGAACGCAACTGGGGCATTGGTCAGCCCAAATGACATAACCAGGAACTCATAATGACCATATCTTGTCCTGAAAGCAGTCTTCAGAATGTCAGAATCCCGAATCTTCAACTAATGATACCTAGATCTCAAGTCAATCTTGGAAAACGCTCTAGCTCCCTGAAGCTGGTCAAACAAGTCATCAATACGAGGCAAGGGATACCGGTTCTTCACCGTAACTCTGTTCATCTCCCGATAGTCAATACACATACGCATGGACCCATCCTTCTTCTTCACGAACAACACTGGTGCACCCCAAGGTGACACACTAGGCTGAATGAACCCCTTATCTATGAGTTCTCGAAGCTCCTCCTTCAATTCCTTTAGCTCCGCTGGTGCCATACGATAAGCTGGAATAGAAATAGGCTGGGTGCCTGACACCAAGTCAATAGCAAAATCAATATCCCTGTCAAGTGGCATGCCTGGCAGGTCTGCAGGAAACACGTCCGGAAAGTCACGGACCACAGGATTCGAATAAATAGCGGGAGTCTCACCACTGACATCCCTGACAAAGGCCAGATAAGATAAACACCCTTTCTCAACCATGCACTGAGCCTTCAGGTAGGAAATCACCCTGCTAGGCGTATACTCAGAAGAACCTCTCCAATCAACTCTCGGACACCCCGGTATATCTAAAGTCACGGTCTTAGCGTGAAAATCAAGAACATCATGAACAGAGGTGACTAGAGACTCATGGGGCATATCCAGAAAACGGGAAAATATGAAGAAACATAGGAATATGTAGAACCAGGGTCAAATAAAGCCAAGGCATCTCGGCAACAGACTGAGACAATACTTGCAATCACGGCATCTGAGGCCATAGCATCTGGCCTGGCTGGAAATGCATACATGCGGGCCTGACCTTCCCCTGCTCGACCTCCCCCTCTAGGGCGGCCTCTGGCTGACTGATTACCACCCCTGGCTGCCTGGGCGGGTGGTGAAGTAACTGGATCTGAAGTCGAGGGCTGGCCCCTCTGCTGAGAAGAATCAACGGGACGGCAGGGAAACTGCCTCCACATGTGCCCAAACTCTCCACACTCAAAACAACTCCCTAGAGCTAGGGGGACTGATAGAAACCCCTAGCACTAGAATGGCCACTAGAAGACTCATGCATAGGAGAACTCTGAACTAGGGGTGCTTGAGCTTCACTTGAGATGGGAAGGCACCAATGAAGTACGGCCTGATTGAGAACCACGGGGACCATGCCCCGAAGATGCACCACTATACGCGGGGCGAGTCGACTGAGGAGGCCTGAATGAACGACCCCTACCCTGCTGAAACTGCACCGTGAATGGAGCACCACTAGAACTGCCCGCACCACGAGGCCTCTTGGCCTCTCTCTCCTCCCGCTCCTGGCGGCGAACGGACTCAATATCTTGAGCTATGTCAACAACCTGCTCGAATGAAGCACCTGATACTCTCTCCCGAGTCATAAATAGCCGAAGCTGATAAGTAAGACCATCTACAAACCTCCTCACCCTCTCCCAATCAGTAGGGACAATCTTAGAAGGATGCCTAGCCAACTCGGAAAACCACATCTCGTACTGAGTAACATACTGCTCAAACTGCTTGCGCTGCTCCTCTCTGTGAGACTGAGGAACATACTTCTACAAAAATATCATGGAGAACTGCTGCCAAGTGAGAGGTGCTGAACCAACCGACCTACGTCTCTCGAATGACTCCCACCAAGTAACGGCAGCACCCGCAAACTGAAATGTGACAAATGAGACCCCACTGGTCTCTAAAATACCTGTAGTACATAGTACCCTTTGTCACTTATCTAGAAACCCCTGGGCATCCTCGCCCTCTGTACCACTGAAAGTCGGAGGCTGAAGTCTGCTGAACCTCTCCAACCTGCGCTTCTCGTCCTCAGGCATAGCAGGGACCACATAATCCTGGATCGGAGCAACTGGTTGAGCTGGGGCTGCTCCCGGTGTCTGAATACCCCGTACAGCCTGCTCAGGTGTCCGGGCAGCTGGAGTCTGATTGCCTCCCCCGGCCTGAGCTGTGGTGGCAGTAGAAGACATAGCAACTGCCTGAGCCAAATTGGTGCACACTGTCAATATCTGAGACAGGGTCTCCTGAAGACCCGGAATAAGCCTGGCCCCTACCTCAACCACAACCTTGACTACGACTTCGACCTCTCGCTGGTCTAGCTGGTGTCTGGTCACTCTGATCGGTATTGCGTGTCCTCACCATCTGTGAGAGAATATAACAACGTAAGTTTAGATTTCAATAATTAATAGATTAGCACGAAAGAGTTCAAGAAGATAGAAATGTTTCCTAAGAGTTCGACAACCTCTCGAAGATAAGTACAGATGTCTCCGTACCGATCCGCAAGACTCTACTAAACCTGGTCATGACCGTTGAGTCCTATGTAACCTAGGCTCTGATACCAAACTGTCACGACCCGAAATCCTAAACCGGCCGTGATGGCGCGTATCATGGAACTAGGCTAGCCAATAATCACATGTTTAAAGTTTCCTTAAAAATCCCAACCAATTTCAAGCATTTCATAAAACAAACAGAATTTACTAGATACATTAGGCCAATAAACAGTTCAACCAACACCAAAACCCGGAGCCAACATGTCATGAGCATCTAAGAGAGATAAGCCACAAAGTATACTATTATAATACAAGACTTCCGAATAGCTACCTAGATACAACAAGAAGGGAAAACAGAGATGTTGCAGATGCTGAACAACTACCCCTATATCCCGCACTCCGGCTCTGCATGGAATAGATAGCTAATGCTCGGTATCTGCACCTGAATCTGCACACAAGGGTGCATGGAGTAATGTGAGTACGCCAACTCAGTAGTAATGAAAATAAATCAAGTCTAAGCAGCAAAGAAACACATAAAAATCAATGTCATCAATTCACAATATGCACAACCTTTCTTTCCAACAGTATAAACATATATATATGAAATCATCATGCCTTAAAACCAACTTAAAAAAAATCCTTTGAAAAATATATATTTTCAACAACTTCAAACCGAAAGATTTAGTATGAAAATTGAATAAATCATAAAGAGACCCCTCGGGCAAAACATATTTCATAAGTTCAGAGTGAAAGTTGTAAAATCATAAGTAGCCCCTTGGGAAAAAACATGTATCATAATCAGCCCCTCGTGCATGCCTCACAGTCACTTATAATCAGCCCCTCGGGCATACCTCACAGTCACTCATGCCTCCCAATCTCTCATCACTCGGCACTGCGCTCACTGGGGGGTGTGTGCAGACTCCGGAGGGGCTCCTTCAGCCCAAACGTTAATATCACGCCACCTCGTGGCGTATCATATCCTCACGAACAGGCCCTCGGCCTCACTCAGTAGAACCTCTCAAAAGCCCCTCGGGCGAATTAGTAAAATGGGGTACTCAACCCAAAACATCACTTTTAAATCTCAAAGTAGTGTAAATCAGGATGAGTTTCGAAAACAGTAAACACAATGTGACTGAGTGAAACCGTCAATAAATAATAAGGAAAACAGCAGTAAAAAGCCCCAAAGGGGTCTAAACAGAACGAGGCCCCAAACACGGCTTATAGCCCAATATTTCAACAATCTTTAGAACATAATTTAACATAAGGTTCGAGTAAAATATGCAACACAATAGTTGCCACGGAGAGGACCAAGTCCAATACAAAATCAGTGCGCATCACATACTCGTCATCTAACATGTGCGCCATTCTAAAATCAGTGAGAAATATGAAGCCCGGCGTTTCATACCCTCAGGACAAGATTTATACCATTACTTACCTCTACCGGGGCACAACACTAGTCCTCTATGCTCTTGCCCCTCAAATTGGCTCCCGATTGCTCCGAATCTAGCCAAAACCATTTTAACATCATTAGTATATACTAAAGGAACACAACCTAATCGAAAACTATCAATTTATACAAAAATCTCGAAATTCGGCCAAACCTGAGCCCCGGGCCCACATCTTGAAATTTAATAAATTTTACATCACTAGAACCCTCGTCCTCCCACGATTCTACACATACCAAAAACACAACAATCGGACAACAATTGCCTACCCAAATTACCAAAAGAATTTTCCAATCCTCCACCCATTCTTCCCAACCTTTTTCTACTTTAATCGTTCAATTTACAATCCTAATCCGAACAAAATAGCATAGGAACAACTTTAATAACCCGGGAACTTACCTCCACTGAAGACCCACGAATTCTCTCTTCAAATTGCCTTCAAATGAGCTCCAACTGCATGTAACAATAGTGAAATGAATAAAATTTCACGGAGGCCACTTTTATACTATTCAGCCTTGCAATTCCGCACCTGCGGACCCTTAATCGCACCTACGGACCCGCACCTGCAGTCCCAGGTGCGCACCTGCGCAATCCTACTAACGGACCAATTTTTGCACCTACGACCACTTCTTCTCACATGCGGCTTCGCAGGTGCGGCCAAATCTTCGCACCTCGGGACTCCTCCTTCCTAGCCTCCCTTCGCACCTGCGCATGGCCTTTCGCACCTGCAACATCGCACCTGTGGAAACCCATCCGCAGGTGCAGCCAACACCAGAAACTTACACTAGCAGCCATTTGTTGCAATTTTCAAAGTTCAAAACTTCGCCAACCATCCGAAATCAATCCCGAGCCCCTCGGGGCCCCAACCAAATATACCAACACACCCTATAGAATTATTAAAACTTAGTCGAGCCTTCGAAACATCAAAAACTACATGAAAACACCAAATTACATGATATTCAAGCCTACGAACTTTGAAACTTCCAAATTTCGCCAACTACGCCGAAACCAACCAAAACACCTCCGATTCACCTGAAATTTTGCACACATACCCCAAATGACATTACTCACCTGTTCCAACTTCTGAAATCCCATTCCAACCCCGATAGCCTATTTTCCACTGCCGACCGGAAATCACCAAAACTAACTTTCGCCAATTCAAGTCTAGTTCTACACCGGACATCAAAACTTCATCCCGAACACACTCCTAAGTCCCAAATCACCTAACGAAGCTATCCGAACCATAAAATCTGTATTCCGAGGTTTTTCACTAATAAGTGAACTCTCAGTTGACTTTCTCAAATTTTAGGCTACTTGAGGAGACTAAATTCCTCAATTCTCACCATGACCACTCCGGACCCAAACCACCTGACCCAACACAATATAAACAGGATAGCAATATATGATAAACGCAGAAATGGGGAAAATGGGGTAAATCTCACAGAACGACCGTCCGGGTCGTTACAGGGTTGCACACTGCAATAGGCCTTATAGGCTTTTGATTAGCGCTTGTATATGATCTGCCCCTCTGAAGTCTGACATACCAACAGTGAGCACAAGCACAATGATAAATATACACCTGCTTTGGTGAAGGGCTTAGGAGCCAGGAAACCGTACAATGATGAGTGATTTTTGTATGTGTGATGAAGGGGACATTTGAAACATAAAATTTGAGTATGTTGAGGGTGAGAGTACCCGGGGATATCACCGTGAAATCATTCATTTTACATGTGCGCTCGACATATAGGCATATAGATGCATATTACCTCATGATAGACGATATTGTGACATTCATGATTTGACATGTAGGCATAAATATATATATATATTCCTCACGATAGACGGTATATGGTAATTGATGGCTTGACATAGGTAGTGACATGTAGGCACAGAGTTAAACTTTTCCCATTGTAATTGGTAAACTGAGATTTTTATTTGGTGTTATGAATTGGAAATACAGTTCTATTGATAAACTTATGTTTAGTTAATTTTCAGTTGTATGATCTGGACTTGACTGTGATACCTGGAAAGAATGTCTACATTTTCGTAACTAAGAACGAGCTAAGCATAATATCTTTTGAGCTATTACTTTTACTGCCTCTTTTATATTATTATGAGTTAATTTTGGCTATTGGTGTTGGACACTGACCTTCTTCCGAGCTCATCACTTCCTTCAACCTAACGTTAGATTTGTTACTCATTGAGTACATTGGATTGGTTGTACTCATACTACACTTTTGTACTTTTTGTGCAGATATTGGAGCTGATGTTGCTTTATACGGTGGGAGTTGGCATTGAAGATGTACCTGCATTCCGTTTATAGATTTCTCTTATTCTTGGTAACTTTAGATTTATATTTCGAATAGATTTATTTCGTACCAGCTTTGTAAATTCCAGGTCTTAGAAGCTCCTGACTTGTACTATCAATCTTTAAAATTTTGTATAGAAAACCCAGTGATTTTATTTATTGTTCATGTTATCCTATTCGAGTTGTGTTGTCTATCATTTGTCTTACCTAGCAAGTTGGGTCAGGTGTCATCACGACAACCTGGATTTTTGGTTGTGACATAATCCATCAATATAGCTAAAGCACTACATGTATTGACTAATATATAATAAGAGAACAAATCTTCTAGTTTCAATCAAAAAAAGGTGATGGTTATTTGGTATTGTAGCAGATGCACTCAACTTGAACCTTTTAAATTTCTCATATTTTCTTCTCCCTTCCCTACACCGAGCTCTATAATCCATAAAGATGTTTTGTATCGAACTGACAACATCATTCCTGACGACTTCAGAAAATGAATCTTAATCGTTACGGTAATCGGTCATTTGATGATGCACTCTTCTATGTTGTCTCCCTTCTTGAATTTTAGTATCACTCTCATTTAGCGCACATCGAGCTCATTCTCGTTCATCCATTTCTGAAATAGGATCAAGGACACATTAAGAATGATTTTTTCATAATCATTCTATGTGATAACATATGTTGCAATTACTTGTAGAAGAATAGTCAAGTTTAAGGTCATTTAGTTACTTAGAAATAAATATTCGACCCTTCGATGATCACATATATATCAGTAAAAGAATAATTAAGACTTGGCTTAAATCCTTTCACTTAAGGAACAATGAGTCACTATTGACCAATTAATAAAATAGTTAAATTTTTGTCCAAGACATATGTATTGAAATCACTATGTAGTTTTTGAATTTCATAAGAAAATACTAAACTAAAATTGTAAACAACCAATATGTTTATATTCCAAGAGTAAATATTTCATCGAAACCAAAAATATAAACAATTAGTATGTCAATGTTCCAATAAAAACTCATAATAATCTCTTTCCTTTGTTCTTTTCAATTATAAAATAAATTATCCATTAGCCCACTTATGAAGTTTAAAAAAAATTCTAATGATGTGATGATCCGATAGGTCGTTTCAAGTTTTAGCCTTTATTTCCACGTTCCAAGACCTCTATTACTATCACGCCCCAAAATCCCACCATTGGGCCGTGATGGCGTCTAACGTTGAACCTGCTAGACAAGCCAACATGTATAGATAAACTAGCATATTAACATCAATTTAATAGGATAAACTAAACGGTTCACAATTTAACATCGGAAATAAATATGGTTTCAAGCTAAATAAGGACAAAATAATACACCAAGGCGTAAATTTTCTCAAAACCTGGAGTCACTAACTCACGAACTGTCTGTAAGAGTGCTAAATACAAGTCTGAAAAGAGAATACATAGTTGTCTCTGAAACTAGAGAAAAAAAAGACAGAAGTGAAGACAAAGGGATGGAAGAGACGCCAAGGCACACGAACGCCAGCGGGTATACCTTGAAGCCTCTAGGATAAGCTGGAAGACACTCCCACTAATGATATCCTCCGGGTCCAGCTGCGTAATCTGCACAACATAAAGAAGTGCATGTGTAGCATCAGTACCACTGACCCCATGTACTGAGTAAGTGTCGAGCCTAACCTTGGTGAAGTAGTGACAAGGCTAAGACACGACAACAAAATGTACCTATGCAGTTCAATAGTATAACATAAACTAAACAAGAATACAATTACGGGGAGAACATGCTGGGGGTAAGAGATAGTAAATACTAAAATGACATAAACGAAAACAACAGTCTGAAATATCTGAAAATAATAACGGGAATTGACAACACAGTTTAAACAGTGAAAGATGCGGCACAACATGTCCCCTCGTGCATAATAATAATATAAAACATGGCACGGAATGTCCCCTCGTGTATATTAATATAAAACATGGCAACGAATGTCCCCTCGTGCATAATAATATAAAACATGGCACAGAATCACCCTTCGTGCTTTAACACTCTTCCTCACCCAAACAACAATCACAAACAAGGGCAAGGAAATAAACAGAGTAAAAAAAATAGAAATCCCAGCAAGGAAATATCAATTAAACAATTAAATGCCGGCAAAGGAATATCAATTAAACAATTAAATCCCGGCAAGGGAACATCAATTAAACAATTAAATCCCGACTAGGGAACATCAATTAAACAATTAAATCCCGGCAAGGGAACTATAAAACGATGACCCCGCAAGGGTATATTTCAATAACTCTTTCTCTTTCTTTCACTTTCATTTCCATGATTTATTCTATTACTTGAGCCAATGCTCCAAATGATGTAATTATCTCATATTCCTTCATCATTCGTTTTACAATTTGAGCCAATGCTCCAAAGAATGTAATTATCTCATATTCCTTCACATGCCCTTTACATCATATAGAAATCATCAATTAGGCATAGAAATCACAACAAAGTCAGAATATTCACAATAAGGGACTCACGGTCATGCTAGACACCAATGTATAGATACTCATCACCATGCCTATACGTCGTTTTTGAAAATTAGCAAATAGAAAATAATACTCAACTCCTATTCCCTCAAGATAAGGTTAGACCAATCACTTACCTCGGGTCCAAATTATAGCAATCAACCCTCTAAGACCGCCTTTCCTTTAGAATTCGACTCCGGAATGGTATTATCTAGAGATAATCAACTCAAGTATATCAATAAAGATTCAATGATTCAATTACATGGAATAATTATCTATTTCCTAGCATTCTTCCAAAATTATCAAAATTTGCCCCCGGGCCCGCTCGCTCGGATTCTTGTAATTCTCGAAGGGAACACTCACCCAAAGCCTAAGGATCATTAATATACGATTTTTACTCGATTTCATGGCCAATTCACAGGAAAATCTTTAAGTGGTCACAAGTTCTAGGTTACTACCCAATTTCTTGAATTTTTTGCACTAGTTTATGCAGTTAATTAGGCTAGGATGCATGCATGAAACAAATTTCCGGGTAGAGCTCACTTACCTTATAGGACCTGGTTGAAAGCTCTTAAAAATGGAGGAAATCGTCTAAGTAAGAAGATGGAAAATGAGAAAATGGGTTTAAAACCCGTATTTAAAACTCACTGCCTGAATACTCATCTTGCACCTGTGGCTCTGGGGACCGCACTTGCGATCTCGTACCTGCGAGAAGAATCTCGCACCTGCGGAATTGGTCTAGGAGGTCTGGGATCGCACCTGCGAAGTGGAGACCGCACTTGCGGTCTCGCACCTGCGAGAAATGCTCCACACCTGCGATAACTGGCCAGGCCATTGGTGATCGCACCTGCGATGCCTGGGACCGCACTTGCGGTCTCGCACCTGCGATGCTGGGCAACCGCACCTGCGGTCACACCAGAGCAGGTGCACCAACAGCTTTGTTTGATGGTTTTTAGCCCCGTTAGGTGCCCGGAAGGCACCTGGGCCCACCCGAGCCCTAGTCCGAATATACCAACGAGTCCCAAATCATAATACAGACTCGCTCGAGCCGTGGGAACACTCAAAACAAAAGTAAACCTCGAAATCACACCCCAAACTTCAAGAACCAAACTTAGGAATTCAAATTTTCTAAACTTCACTAACAACGTGCCGAACTGACCTGCACAACTCAGAATGATACCAAATTTCAGGGGTAACTCACATAACATCCTACGAACTTGTCCGTACGATCAAAAAACCAAAACAACATCATATATATCGAATTAAGCCTCAAAATCCATGAATTCTATCAAATTTCATAAAATATCAAATTTTCCATTTTAAGTCTNGATCAAATCTCCAAAATAACATCATATTCATCGAATTAAGCCTCAAAATCCATGAATTCTATCAAATTTCATAAAATATCAAATTTTCCATTTTAAGTCTGAAACCCGTCAAACGAAATCCGATTTCAACCAAACTTTACGGAAAGTGCTTAAACCATATATAAGACCTGTACCAGGTGCCGGAACCAAAATACGGGCCCAATACCATCACTTTCTAATCAGATTTCATTTTTAATTTCCATAAATATTTTCAGAAAACAATTTTACTCAAAAATTCATTTCTCGGGCTTGGGACCTTGGAATTCGATTCCGGGCATACGCCATAGTTCCATATTTTCCTACGGACCCTCCGGGACCGTCAAATCACAGGTACGGGTCCGTTTACCCAAAATATTGACCAAAGTCAAATTTATTCATTTTAATATCAAATCTTAGCATTTTTCACAGAATTTCATATTTAAGCTGTCCGGCTACGCGCTCGGACTGCACGCAAATTGAGGCAAATACATATGAGGTTTTCAATGCCTCAAAAGTACGGAATGGGTAATAAAATAGGTGATGACCCTCTTGGGTCGTCACATTCTTCACCTCTAAAACAACTGTTCGTCCTCGAACGGACAGAAGAAGGAAGTACCTGAGTCGGGAAATAAATGAGGGTAACAGCTCCGCATATCAGACTCGGACTCCAAGGTCGATGCCTTAGGAGGCTGACCTCTCCACTGAACACAAACAGAAGGGAAACTCTTGGATCTCAACTGACGAACCTTCCGGTCTAGAATAACTACTGGCTCCTCCTCATAAGATAAGTCCTTGTCCAACTGGACAGTGCTGAAATCTAACACATGGGCTAGATCGCCGTGATACCTCTGAAGCATGGACACATGAAAAAATTGATGTACGGCTGATAAGCTAGGTCGCAATGCAATTCTATAGGCCACTTCTCCCACTCGATCAAGAATCTCAAACGGACCAATGAATCTAGGGCTAAGCTTGCCCTTCTTTCCAAATCTCATCACGCCCTTTATAGGTGACACTCGGAGCAATACTCGCTCACCAACCATAAATGCTACATCTCGAACCTTGCGATTTGCATAACTCTTTTGCCTGGACTGAGCTGTACGAAGCCTATCCTGAATGATCCTGACCTTGTCCAAGGCCTCCTGAACCAAATCTGTACCCAACAACCGAGCCTCTCCCGGCTCAAACCATCCAACCAAAGATCGACACCACCTACCATATAAGGCCTCATAAGGAGCCATCTGGATACTCGACTGGTAGCTGTTGTTGTAGGCAAACTCTGCTAAAGGCAAGAGCTGATCCCATGATCCTCCAAAGTCAATAACACAAGCTCGGAGCATATCCTCCAATATCTGAATAGTCTGCTTTGACTGTCCATCCGTCTGAGGATGAAATGATGTTCTCAACTCCACCTGGGTGCCTAACTCTCGCTGAACTGCTCTCCAGAAATCCTAGGTAAGCTGCGCGCCCCGGTCTGAAATGATAGATACCGGCACACCATGAAGGCTGACAATCTCCCGAACATAGATCTCAGCTAACCTCTCGGATGAAAGGAAACTACCACAAGAATGAAATGCGCTGACTTGGTCAGCCTATCAACAATGACCCACACTGCATCAAACTTCTTCCGGGTCAATGGAAGTCCAGTAACGATGTCCATAGTGATCCTCTCCCACTTCCACTCGGGAAGCTCAATCCTCTGAAATAAACCACGAGGCCTTTGATGCTCATACTTAACCTGTTGACAATTCAAACACCGCGCCACATATTCCACAATATCCTTATTCATTCTACGCCACCAATAATGCTGCTGCAAAGCCTGATACATCTTCGCGGCGCCTGGGTGAATAGAGTACCGGGAACTATGGGCCTCCTCTAAAATCAACCCTCGAATCCCATCAACATTGGGCACACAAACACGCCCCTGCAATCTCAAAATACCATCATCATCTAAGGTCACCTACTTGGTGCCCCCGCACTGCATCGTGTCTCTAAGGACACACAAATGGGGATCGTCAAATTGCCGATCACGGATACGCTCCAATAATGACGAACGAGCGACCGTACAAGCCAACACTCGACTAGGCTCAGAAATATAAAACCTCACAAATCGATTGGCCAAAGCCTGAACATTCAAAGCAAGCGGCCTCTGACTGACCGGAATAAAAGCAAGACTGCCCATGCTAGCTGACTTCCTACTCAAAGCATCGTCCACCACATTGGCCTTCCCCGGGTGATATAAGATGGTAATATCATAATCCTTCAACAACTCCAACCACCTCCTCTGCCTCAAATTCAACTCCTTTTGCTTGAACAAGTAGTGAAGACTCTTATGATCCGTGAACACCTCACACGCCACGCCATACAGATAGTGTCTCCAAATCTTCAATGCGTGGACAATGGCTGGCAACTCCAAATCATGAACTGGATAGTTCTTCTCATGAATCTTCAACTGCCTCGAAGCTTAAGCAATGACCTTGCCGTCCTGCATCAACACTACACCAAGCCCAATATGGGAAGCATCGCAATAGACTATATAAGGCCCTAAACCTGTGGGCAAACCCAATACCGGTGCCTTAGCCAGAGCTATTTTGAGCCTCTGAAAGCTCGCCTCACACTCGTCCGACCATCCTGGTCATTGGGGCCGTAGTAGATGAGAACCCCTCCACGAACCGATGATAATAGCCTGCCAATCCCAAGAAACTCCGGATCTCTGTAGCTGATGCTGGTCTAGGCCAGTTCTTGACTGCCTCAATCTTCTTCGATTCAACCTAAATTCCGTCTGCTGATACGACATGACCCAGGAATGCAACTGAACTCAACCTGAACTCACACTTCGAAAACTTTGCATATAGCTGGCTATCCTTTAGAGTTTGAAGAACCACTCTAAGATGTTGCTAGTGCTCCTCCTGACTGCGGGAGTATATCAATATATCATCAATGAAGACTATCACGAAGGAGTCCAAATAAGTCCTGAACACTCAGTTCATCAAATCCATAAAAGTTGCCGGGGCATTTGTCAACCTAAACGACATGACTAAAAACTCATAATGCCCGTACCGAGTGCGGAAAGCTGTCTTAGGGACATAGGATGCCCTAATCCTCAACTGATGGTAGTCAGATCTGAAGTCTATCTTTGAAAATACCTTGGCACCCTGAAGCTGATCGAACAAATCATCAATCCTTGGCAATGGATACTTATTCTTGATTGTAACCTTGTTCAATTGCCAGTAATCAATAAACATCCTCATCGAACCATCTTTTTTCTTCACAAACAATACTGGAGCACCCCAAAGAGAAACGTTGGGCCTAATGAAACCCTTTCCAACCAAATCCTGCAACTGTTCTTTCAATTATTTCAACTCTGGCGGGGCCATGCGATACGGCGAAATAGAAATTGGCTGGGTGCCTGGAGCCGGATCAATGCAGAAATCAATGTCCCTGCCGGGTGGCATCCCCGGCAGGTCTGAAGGGAAGACCTCAGGAAACTCACGAACCACGGACACCGAATCAATAGAGGGAACCTCAACGCTGGAATCATGCACATAAGCCAAATAAGCCAAACACCCCTCTCGACCATACGCGGAGCCTTCACGTACGAAATAACACTACGGGTAGAATGACCAGAAGTCCCTCTCCACTCCAAACAGGGCAAATCCGGTAAGGCTAAGGTCACTGTCTTGGCATGGTAATCCAAAATAGCATGATATGGGGATAACCAGTCCATCCCCAATATAACATCAAAGTAAACCATACCTAAAAACAACAAATTAACACGAGTCTCAAGACTCCCAATCACCACAACACAAGAACGATGGACTCGATCGACCATGATAGAATCACCCACCAGTGTAGATACATAAACAGGAACACTCAGTGGATCACTAGGCATGACCAGGTATGGTGCAAAATAAGAGGACACATACGAATACGTAGATCCTGGATAAAATAGCACAGAAGCATCTCTGTCATAAACCCGAATAGTACCGTAATGACTGCATCTGAAGACTCGGCCTCTGGCCTGGTTGGAAGAGCATAACATCGGGGTCGGGCCCCCCCACCCTGAACCACATCCCTGGGACGGCCGGCTGAAGGTTGGCCTCCACCTCTGGCGGCCTGAGCTCCACCTATATGACCTATACCTCCAACTATAGCACCTCTACTCCCACCTCTAGCTGGATGGGCAGGCTCTGGAACACCTGGTGCCTGTACTATGGCATGAGAACCCTGATGCTGAGACCTACCAGAACCTCAGGGGCAAAACCTAGAAATGTGCCCCAAACCACTGCAAGTATAACAAGGCTTGTGCTGGTGCGACTGTTGACTCTGGAACTGGCCCTGTCGACCCTGATAACCACCCTGGAAATTCTGAAGCGGCGGTGCACCGATAGGTGCTGGTGGCACACTGTAAGGCTGCTGATCGGAATAGTGCGTCTGATAACCACGACCACCTGAAGTACCATGGGAAACCTGGAGAGCTTACTGAAAAGGTTTGGGAGGATGACCTCTGCCTCAAGAATCCCTGCCCCAAAATGAGGCTCCACTGAAACGACCGAAATGACTGGGCCTCTTGTCAGGCCCCCGACCACCACCCTGTGACATAATTATCTCAATCCTCCTGGCCACATTGGCCGCATCCTGGAACGATATATCTATACCTGACTCTCAAGCCATATGAAGTCCGATAGGCCGGGCCAATCCCACGATAAACCTCCGAACCCTATCCCGATCAGTGGGAAGTATCATAAGAGCATGTCGGGCTAGAGTGATGAACCTGGTCTCGTACTGAGTGACAGACATGGATCCTTGCTGGAGACACTCAAACTGCCTATGAAGGTCCTCTCTCTGAGTAATGAGAAGGAACTTCCCCAAAAGTACCTCTGAGAACTGAGTCCAAGTTAAAGGTGTAGATCCAACTGGTCTGGCTAAGCAATAGTCTCTCCACCAACTCTTGGCTGCGCCAGATAACTGAAAAGTAGCGAAGTCGACCCCGTTGGACTCCACTATGCCCATATTTCGAAGAACCTCATGGCAGCTGTCCAAATAATCCTGGGGGTCCTCTAATGGTGAACCAGTAAAAGTAGCAGTGAATAACTTGGTGAACTTGTCCAGTCTCCACAAAGCATCAGCTGACATAGCTTCTCCCTCTGCTATCGATGCTGCAATACCCGATTGAGCTACTCCGACTGGCTGAGGTGCCGTAGTCTGAAAATGTGGAGCTAGCTGCTCTGGCACGCGGGAGACAGGATTTTGGGCACCTCACCCAGCCTGAGAGACGAATGGTGCTGTAGGAAGAAGACTCGCTTGTGCTACACTATCCATGAGTCCGACTAGACGGACAAGGGCGTCCTGAAGCACTAGGGTAGCTATGAACCCCTCTGGGACTTGAGCTGGTCCAACTGGGACAGCCGGAACTGGGACCTCCTCGTCAAACTCAACCTGAGGGTCCTCCACTGGGGCTGCTTCTCTAGGCTGAGCCCGGCCCCGGCCTCGGCCCCTAGCACGTCCTCGTCCTCGACCTCGACCCCGAGTAAGAGCTGTAGCAGGAGCATCAAGCTGCTGAGCGGAACCAAGGGAAGCACACGTCCTCGCCATCTGCAAGAGAATAGAATAAAAACTCAATCAGTACTCAGAATTCATAGCGCACGACAGAGAAGAAAAGAAATATGGAGTCATCCTAACTTCGCAACCTCTAGGGATAAATACAGACGTCTCCGTACCGATCCTCAGACTCTACCAATTTGTCCGTGATTGTGACACCTAAGTAACCTAGTGCTTTGATACCAACTTGTCACGCCCCGAAATCCCACCATCGGGCCGTGATGTTGTCTAATGTTGAACCCGCTAGACAAGCCAACGTGTATAGATAAACTGGAATATTAACATCAATTTAATAGGATAAACTAAACGGTTCACAATTTAACAGGTGAAATAAATATGGTTTCAAGATAAATAAGGACAACATAATTCAAAAGAGCGTAAATTTTCCCAAAACCTGGAGTCACTAACACAGGAACTGTCTGTAAGAGTGCTAAATACAAGTCTAAAAAGAGAATACATAGCTATCTCTAAAACTATAGGAAAAACAAGACAGAAGTGAAGACAAAGGGATGGAAGAGACGCGAAGGCCCACGAATGCTAGCGGGTATACCTTGAAGCCTCTAGGATAAGCTGGAATACCCTCCCACTAATGATGTCCTCCGGGTCCGGCTGCATAATCTGCACAACATAAAGAAGTGCATGTATAGCATCAGTACAACCGACCCCATATACTGAGTAAGTGTCGAGCCTAACCTCGGCGAAGTAGTGACGAGGCTAAGACACGACAACAAAATGTACCTGTGCAGTTCAATAGTATAGCAGAAACTAAACAAGAATACAATTATGGGGAGACCATGCTGGGGGTAAGAGATAGTAAATACTGAAATGACATAAATGAAAACAACAGTCTGAAATATCTGAAAATAATAACGGGAATTGACAACACAGTTTAAACAGTGAAAGATGCGGCACGTCATGTGTTGGTCGAAATCCCAATGCACACGCAAATGTACGTGGTCGACAAGTAATATAGGATTTAAGTCCAGATATCGTATCCACAGAGACTTGTAT
>ML534888.1:17402-32319 GCA_005239535.1 Nicotiana rustica | reverse complement strand
CATCTTTTGTGGCATATGAATGTTATTTCTGAGAGTGAGTGAATTCTTTCGATCTTAAGTCCCTATGTTGTTAAATTTCATTGTGTGGAACTAACTCTTGGATATGGTGAGGGCACATGATTCACGAAGGAAAGGTAATGTTGTCGACCTCTAAGTTAGAGTAGTGACTGGATTATGAATAGAGCATGGTATTTGTGAGTCGACTATTGACGCGAGGATGTCACGCCTGTGTACTTGAACTGTTTTAAATATTCTTGGTACCACATGTTAAGAGATTTTCTTAATAAAATTGTGTACATGAGTGTAGTTTGATTGCTCGAGGACGAGCAAAGGTTTAAGTATGGGGTCTTTCATGAACCCTGAGCAGTGCTCACACCAAGAAGGCCATGGACAATACTCAAATTATTTCAGAAAGATTTCTGGGATTCAAAAGAGTGCAGGGCAGGATTTGGAGCCAGGCTTAGGGGTAGAGTCACACACAGAAACAGAGTAAAACACTTTGAAACTAATAAGTTGGAAACTGACAAGTTTAAAACTTTAACAAGATACCTAAAACATGCTTCACAAAGGCAGTATAGGATTCAAACTAAGACAAGTTATATAGAAGAAATTCATTGATCAATCACGAATCAAACAACATACTAGTGATTAGTAAGAACTAATAACATAATGAGCACATAGTCAATGGAATGACATACTAACAGATTCGAAAACAAACTAAGAGATACATGCTGAACCATTCTTAGGGAAATATATTAGACATACTTGAAGATAGACTTAATTACACATGATTAAGCAGGTTCGATCAATTAGTCTACTAAGTTAAACAAGTCTAACACACATAGAGCAAGGAATCTAGTAGCATATTGAACAATTGAAATGGTAGAGAGGTTTTAGTGACTTACTACTTCGTATAAAACAGAGAAACTTTAAGCAATGAGGCAATGATCATCAATAGCAGCAAACGACAATGGAGATTTCTGGCCTTGGCTTCCAGCCGGCCAGGAATCAAAACAGAATATAATAGTAGTATAGAGTATAGAGTTTTAGTAGTGAAAGTAGTTTCGAGTTCTCATTTTTTATAAGGGAAAGAGGGAAGGGGTTTAAATAGCATTAGACTAGGGTGCATAAACATGGAAATTATAAATCAACTAATTAAGGAAAGAACTCAGAACATTATTAAGGTAAGCCAGAAATAACAGTACATAGACGCGTAAACTGTAGTCACAATGATTTAAGGAATCAGACAAGTCTGGGAATAAAAGACTCTTAAATTAAAGGCAAGAGTCATAAATAGATAGACATAATCAGTAAGGAAAAATGAAATAAGAATCGAAACCCTAATTTTAGGGTTAAGTAAATTTAGTCAGAATAATTAAAGGAAAAATAAAAATCTCATGCACATAGACAAATATAGGAAGAAAATTGAAGCAAAAACGTTTTTAAAAAAAAAAAGAACCATAACAGATCTGAGCCCTAATTTTAGAGAAAATAAAACTGGTCAGCAATATCACGAAAATAGAATGCACATAGACATATATACGGGAACGTTAAGAAGATACTCAACCAAAATATAACCAGACAGATCTCAATAAGATTTAAGCCCTAATTTAGGGCAAATGAGATTAGTCAGAAAAATTTTAACAAGAAATTGCAAAAATCATTCATAGACAGGTACGCGAAAATATAAAGAAGATTTTTAACAAAAAATAAGAATGTTTTTAAATAGATCTTAAAAGATCTAAACCCTAATTTTTAGGGTAAATAAAGAATCAATAGAATCTCAGAGATTCGTACCCAAAGAGGTGAAGAATGAACATAGATGGAAAAGGGAGGAAGTTCGAACCAGAGTTGGTCCAGAACTGGGGAAATCAGCTTGCCATGTTAGGCAAGCCACTATGTTATGCCATAATCGAGTAACCAGTAGCGAGACAAGATAAATAAGGTATGACGATTATCGATTAATTCCATATCTGGTTGGAATTGAAGGGAGATTAGGGTGACGACGCTTAGGGTTTCAGAGGGGAGGGGAGGAGGCAGTTCAAGGAGGGTTTTTAGAGATATGATTAGTGTTTGGGGGAGGCTAGATTAATTAAAAGAAATGGGCAAATAAGGGTCGTCGATCTTGAAAGATCAACAGCTAGGATTGAAGGAGGGATTTGGGTCGGGCATAAACGTGTATTGGGTTAGAAGGGCTATTTGGTTTGGGTTGGGCGAATTGGCCTAGTGTATTTATGTAGTTGGGCTGGGGTGGTCCGAAAATAATTAAGAAAATGGGCTATTATTTAAAAACCCAATTCAATTAATGAATAATTTTGTAAAAAACAATAATAAATAAATAGTGAAAAAATTATTTGTGCATAAAAATGGCTAATAACAATTATTTTACACTATAAAAATATAAAAGGTTATTTTCTACATAAATAAAGTAATTATATGGGCTATTATTGTAAAATGTGCAATTTTAGCCTTTAAAATGCAAACGTAATTATTACAAATGCATTAAAAATATTTAAAATTTAATATGGGTGTAAATAATGAAATTAGATGATAAAATCATCATAAAATAATTTGTGATGCAATTAATGAGTATTTATTTAATAAAATGTAGGAATAAATTGACTTAAAAACCTTTTTAAAATTATAGAAAAATTATAAAAATGCTTGTATGTGTCTATAAATGGTGATGCATATGTACTATTTTGAAAGTAGATATGTATATTTAAAAAATATGAGGGAAAAATTTGGTATCAACAGCTGCCCCTCTTTACCCGGGAAGGATGAAAGAGTTGTCGGGTAAAGAAATGATGACCGATTTTGACCGAATGGGGTGATTTGAAAGATATAGGCCGCACTTTGGATTTTGAGCTTCCTCCATATCCCTGGTTTTGTAGGAATCAGGCCATGTGTAGTTCCGAATCCAACGGTGGAACGAACCAGTGGATTTATTTGTAAGAGCGCACAAAATATTCCGAATAGGATCAATTGTGATTTGAAAACGGTTATGGGTAAATGAGACTGGGTAACGGATGATGATCGGTTATGTTTGAAATAATTGGAGGATATGAGTATAGAGTGGAAACTGGAGCAAAGATTGCTCCCATTAGGATCACGGTTACTTTCCGGATCACCTGCAAATCAAAACACAATATGCACATATAGATTTTTAAAATTAAACCATGATGCAAATTTCCTTTGGACCATGGAGGGTTCCTTTGGACGGTGAGGATGACGTCCTTATACCATGATGTCCCGGGCCATGAATTGTGCGGTAAAGGATTCACATGCCATGAAATGATGTTCTCAGACTATGAAGATGGTGCCTCCGAACCATGATGCCTTTAAATAATGACGTGCAAGATTAATAGATCCTCAAGCCATGGCATGGTGTCTTCCGGCTATGAGGATGATGCCTTCAGACTATGATGCCTTTGGACAAGTTGGCTATATATCAGCCTATGAGATGCAGGGACATGGTGCCTGAGATAATAATTAAGACAAAGCTTGGTCTTGCGTAGAATCGGGTGCAGAGCTTAGCCCCGAAAGAAAAGTTTAATGCAAGGTTTAGGATAGAGAAATATTTGGGTATATGCAAAGAGAGACAATGCTTAGTCTCGTGCTGGTAAGGCAGAGTTTAGCCTTATGTGAATAGAGAGGCAGGGCTTAGCCTCATGCAAGATTTGAGACAGTGCTTAGTCTCATGCAAAGAGAAGGCAATGCTTAGCTGTATGCAGATAGAAGGGCAGGGCTTAGCCTCATGCAGGATTTTGAGACAGTGCTTAGTCTCATGCTAGAAGAAGGAAATTCTTAGCCTTATGCAGATGAGGAGGTAGGGCTTAGCCTCATGCAAGGAGAAGGAAATGCTTAGCCTTATGCAAGGAGAAGCAAATGCTTATCCTTATGCAGAAAGAGAGGAATGGCTTACCCTCATGCAAGATTGGAGACAGTGCTTAGTCTCATGCAAGGAGAAGGCAATGCTTAGCCTTATGCCAATGAGAAGGCAGAGCTTAGCCTTATGCAAGATTTGAAACATTGTTTAGTCTCATGCAAAGAGAAGCCAATGCTTGGCCTTATGCAAATGAGGAGACAGGGCTTAGCCTCATGCAAGATTTGAGACAGTGCTTAGTCTCATGCAAAGAGAAGGCAATTCTTAGCCTTATGCAGATGAAGAGGCATGTCTTAGCCTCATTCAATATTTGAGAGACTGCTTAGTCTCATGCAAGGAGAAGGCAATGCTTAGCCTTATGCAAATGAGGAGGCAGGGCTTAGCCTCTGGCAAGATTTGAGGCAGTACTTAGTCTCATGCAAGGAGAAGGCAATGCTTAGCCTTATGCAAATGAGGAGGCAGGGCTTAGCCTCTGGCAAGATTTGAGGCAGTACTTAGTCTCATGCAATGGACAAATAGCAAGTAGGAGCAGAATATTTCTTAGGTGGAGATATATTTATGTCTGGCGGCTTTGTTGTTATGAAGAAACTTGTGGTTATGACTTGTTCCTGCATCCAATGAAAAATTGTGAGTTTTGCGGGGGAGGTTGGTTCGTGCCTTTGTCTGCTTGCTTTGCTCCGCTCTTCCCGAGGATCCTGTTCAAGTCACCATAGGTAGCGTTTGGCTAAAGTTTTTTGAAAAAATATGCGTGTATAGTTTTCAAAACATAATAATATGCGAATTAAGAAATCAATTAGATGAACTAGTAGCTGTGACACTATCAGAGACGTTGCAACCTTCTTGCCATAGAATTTTGAGGGTCCTCCTCAAAATTCTGCCCTAGTTATCTAGACGAACTCCTGGATATTGCGCACACGATGTCATTGGCTGAACTTGCTTCAGAATTTTAAGGGTCCTCCTCAAAATTCTGCCCCAGTTATCTAGACAAACTCCTGGATATTGCGCACACGATGTCATTGGCTGAACTTGCTTCGGAATTTTTAGGGTCCTCCTAAAAATTCTGCCCCAGCTTCTGATTATGGGGAAAATGGAAATTTTAGTGTATTGTGACCGAACCTACATGGTTTCCTACGTATCCCCTCTTAAACAAGAATCAAGTCAAGCGTAGTTCAAATACATCATATGAAGAAATGCAGACAGTTTAAACATAGTATCTTTTGACTGCATCTGAGTTGATGGGCTTTGGCAAAATTTCTACGTCCATCTCCACGAGTATGCGTGCTCCTCCTATTAGTACCCTGTGAACCATATAAGGGCCTTGCCAGTTGGGTGAGAATTTCCCTTTCTTTTCATCTTGATGTGGAAAGATCTGTTTCAACACCAGCTAGCCCGATATGAACTTCTTACTCAGATAATATATGGCTTGCTCTTTTCTCCCCGTCTCGTCATGTTGTCCCAAGACAAAACCGAAAGCCCCATATAATATGGAAAGGTAGAGTAGTAGTAGCCTACCAAGTTCTGGTGGGACTAGGACTGGTGGTATGGACAAATTTTCCTTGATTTTGTCAAAAGCCTTATGACAGTCCTCAGTCCAGCTGGTTGCGGCATCTTTCTTTAGCATTTTGAAAATTAGTTCACATATCACCGTGGATTGTGCTATGAAGGGGCTGATATAGTTGAGACGTCCCAAGAAACTCATCACGTCCTTCTTGTTCCTTGGTGGCGGTAACTCCTGGATAGCTTTGACCTTTGACGGGTCCAACTCGATTTCTCAGTGGCTGACAGTGAATCATAATAATTTTTCGGCAGGAACTCCAAAGGCACAATTTGTGGGGTTCAGCTTTAGATTGTACCTCTACGGCCGATCAAAGAACTTTCTCAAATATGCTATGTGATCTATGGCTTTCTTGGATTTGATGATGACATCGTCCATATATACCTCTATCTCCTTGTGTATCATATCATGGAAAATAGTTGTCATAGCCCTCATGTAGGTGGACCCAACATTCGTTAGACCTAATGACATCATTTTGTAGCAGTATACTCCGCATGGTGTAATGAAAGCTGTCTTTTCTGCGTCCTCTTTATCCATCCAAATTTGACGATAGCCGCAAAACAATCGACAAAGGACTGGAGCTCATGCTTGGTGCAATTATCAATCAATATGTGTATATTTGGTAGTGGGAAATCATTTTTGGGACTTTCTCTATATAAATCCCAAATTGTCGACACATACCTTGATCTCCCCGTCTTTCTTTGGAACCGGCACAATGTTTGTAACGACCCGACCGGTCATTTTGAGAATTTAAACCCCGTTCGGTGACATAAGGTCTTGAACAACTTCACATTGTGTATATCAACCTGCGTGCATGGTTGGATCCAGTTACCGGTTGATCCGGAGTCGAATTGGAAGAGAAATTCCAATTTTTGAAGCTGAAGTGATGGAAGTCGACCGGAGGTTTGACTTTAGTAAATGGCCTCAGAATGAGTTTTGGGTGCTGCCAACAACTTTGTATGATGATTTTTGACTTAGGCGCGCGTCCGGAATTGGTTTTGGAGGTCCGTAGTGTAAATTGAGGTAATTCGGCAAAAAATAGGATTTCAACAAGTTCGGACGATGAGTGAAATTTTGATATCGGGGTCGGAATGGAATTCTGGAAGTTGGAATAGGTTTGTAGCATCATTTGTGACGTATGCGCAAAATTTCAGGTCAATTGGATGTGGTTTGGGTTGGTTTTGGCATCGTTGGCATGTTTTTGAAGTTTAGAAATTCTAGGCTTGAATCGGCTATTCTATGTTTTAATGTTGTTTTGGGTGTTCCAAAAGTCCGACTAAGTTCATGCGTTGGTATGTGACCTATTGGTGTAATTGGTTGAGGACCCTAACGGCTTGGGATGGTTTAGGACGGTTATCGGGAGTCTTGAAGTTTTGGAAATGCAGTTATTGCTGCTGTTCTAGTGTGGTCGCACCTACGGATAGGAGACCGTAGGTGCAGAGCTTCGCAGGTGCGGTAAAGAGCACGCAGGTGCGAGAATAAGCGTACTATGCAGCCTCCGCAGGTGCGGAACTTTGGGGCGCAGGTGCGGCCTCGGCAGAGGCGATACGGGGGCGCAGGTGCGGGTAGGAGCACATGTGCAATTTGTGTTTCGCACCTACGATTGCGCAGGTGCGGTTAAGTGGTCGCAGGTGCAGATGTCCTGGGCAGATTCTTATAAACGAGGGTTAGCAATCTTCTTCACATTTTTGACCTTTGGACTTTGGATTGGGAGCCATTTTTGGGGATTTTCGAGCTAATCGAGTGGGTAAGTGTTCTTCATCTAGAATTATATATATTCCATGAATTAGTCTTTGTTTTTATCATTTAAATTGTATTTTTAGTTAGGGAAAATGTGGGTTTTGAAAGAAAATTTCTAAAATGAAAAATCATGATTTGAAGGACCAAATGTTATCGGAATTGGATAAATTTAGTATGGGTGAACTCGTATCGGAATGGGTAATCGGAATTTTTAAAATTTGTCAGGTTCCGAGGTGCAGGCTCGAAGGTCGACTTATAGGTCGATTTTTATAATATTGTAAAGATTGAGATTTTACTATTCGGAATAGTTCCCTATACGTTTTATATGTATTTTGAAGTTGTTTTAGTTGATTTTGAGCCGTCCGGAGGCCTTCCCGCCCGAGAAGTCTATTTTTGAGTATCGGTTTGTCGTCTTTGAGGTAACTATCTTGCCTAACCTTGTGTGGGGGAACTACCCCTTAGAATTGAGTCTTCTTTGTTGATTGTAGTCCGTGTATACGAGGTGAAGAGTGCGTACTCGGACTTATTTTCTAATAGATTGGCCTTTTAGGATTTTTAGGTCCTTATGTTCCCCGTGTATGAATTGAAATTGTTATATCTGAATTCCTGATTTCTAGTTTCATCTCTTCCTGCTTAAATTAGAAGTACTTGCCTAGCATTCCTTGTTTCTTATTTGATCTTAATTGACTTATATGAAGACTTTGCCGTTCCTACCGTTATACAATATCTTTCTTCATACACTGCCTATGTGACTAAAACTAGTATAATCTCGCCCTATAATTGTTTAACAAGTAATTGAAATATCTATACGTTGGTGTCAAGCATGCCCGTGAGTCGTACATTGATATTTAAATGATTTTCCCTTAAGTACTACGTAGGTTTAATTGATGACCGCCTATGTACTAAGCATTGTTCAAGCTGAGTTTATTCGGTGAAGCTAATTGTCTAAGTGAGATTGGTTATCGGTGATTCCCTTAATGGGATGATTTGGTTTCTTGGTTGCGAACTTGAATATATAGGAATCGTTGCTATATTTTTCTTGTTTTCCCCTCGTTATGTTGCTTCTCTTTGTGCTTGGCATTCCTTTCAGTGGCTATTTCTTACGAGTGAGTTTTTACCATTTTTGTGATTTAAGTCTTTGTATTGATTTGCTCATCGCACTTTGCATTCGGTCTTGTTTGCTTTTGTGCCTGTTGTGGCAATATATGTTGTTTCTGTCGCATTCTGGTTGTTTTCCTCGGTGGCTGCATTGCATATTTAAACTGGGACAATGGATGGAGATCCGAAAGCTTTCCCCCTATACTGCATTGCATATTTAAGTTGGGACTACGGACGGAGATCCGGGAGCTTTCCCCTTGTACTGCATTGCATATTTAAATTGGGACTACGGACGAGATTCTGGGAGATTTCTCCCTGTACTGCATCGCATATTTAAATCGGGACTACATCTGTATTCCAGGAGCTTTCCCCCTATACTACATTGTATGACAAATTCTGAGTTACGGACTGAATTCTGGTGGTTTTGTCATTGAGGAGATTTGGACCGCAAGATATATATATATATATATATATTGAAAAGTATAGCTGAAAAGCAATTATCTCCAGGAAAAGTTATTTCTGAAGGACTTCTATTTCAAAAGTATATTTGAAAAATATTTGTCTTGCAGAAAAATGATATTTGAAAGAACAGTATTTGGGGAAGTATATTTGAACACCAAGTATTTTGAAGGGACTATGTTTTAAAAATTTCTCTTTATAAAAAAAAATATATATATATAAATATACATTCAGAGAAAGTATGTTTCAAAGAAGAAATTTCTCTATTCCGAAATGATTATATCTTTAAAGCTTTTGAAATAAACTCACGATTTAAGGATTTTCACTCGAAGGTTTGACCAACTTTATTGAGTTTATTGGCTAAGGCCTAACGTGAATAAATTGATGCAGTGCTTAGTTGCTAGTGTTTTTATTGGGTTGTGATTCCCGACATTTGGCTTGCATTATTTCCATTCTCTTTGTGTATTTCTATTATGCTGTCCGTTGATCGTAATTATTGAATTTTCTTATGTATTATTCGATCGTACCATTAATTATATCGAAAAATATTTAGATAGATATTATGTTTCGGTCATTGGTACATTTAGGTCTTTTTACTTATTAGACCAGTGATGTCTTGACTAGTCCTTGTCACTACTTCACCGAGGTTAGTCTTGATACTTATTGGGCACCGCCGTGGTGTGCTCATAGTACACTCTGTGCATTTTTGTGTGCAGATCCAGGTAATTATTGTTGTTAGCTGCATGGATCGTTGATGAGGAGAATCAAGGTAAACATTTTGCTACGTTCGCAGGCTTCAGAGTCACCTTCCTGTTTATGTCAACTGTACTTATTATTTCTAGACAATTGTATTTAGATTCAGTTGAAAGATGATATTGTAAACTCTGTCAAGATTTCTATATCGAAACTGTTATAATTCCTTTATTATTGTTGTTGTTCAGTGGAAATGTTAGGCTTACCTAGTCCCTAAGACTAGGTGCCATCACGTTACCCAACAGAGGAAAATTTGGGCTGTGACAAGTTGGTATCAGAGCTCGAGGTTCATAGGTGCTACGAGTCATAAGCAAGTTTAGTAGAGTCTTGCGGATCGGTACGGAGACGTCTGTACTTATCTTCGAGGGGCTACGAAACTATTAGGACAATTTCACTTCCTTCATTCATATCGTGCGAATTCATTGATCTTGAAGTTTGAAATTATCGATCCATTCTCTCACCAACGGTGAGAATACGAGCCGCGGTTCCTGATGATGTTACCCGAAGCAAACGTCGCAAGGGTCAGAGACAGAGGCCGACAAGGAGCACGTGCCGCACATAAACCAGAGCAGCCGTTGAGGAGTTGCCAGTAGTCCTAGTTGGGGGATATGTACTGGAGTTGCCTGTTGCTACCCCGGACTTCAGGAGGCCTGGGCATAGTTTTGAGAATAATTGGTACATTGACTCAGGCGGGATTGATTCGAGTGCACCGGCTACTCCACAAATTAGGGGAGGAGTTCAGACTCCCACCGTCTACACTCCAGAGCAGTGAGATCATATTGGTCAGGTTCCAGTTGTCATGGTAGCACAACACGTGGTTTCATTTCAGCCCGTGGTTAGGGTAGTACCATTGGAGGAAGAATACCTTGGACTTGAGAGGTACAGGAAGTACCACCCTTCTATATTTCAATGGATTGGCGGCAGATGGTGCCCCGAGTTTCCTGGGGGAGTGTCACTATATTCTTCACTTTTCGGGTGTTATGAAGACGAGAGAGATTTCTTTTGTCATGTCTCAGGTTCAGAGTAGTGGGTTGATCAGTGGTGGCGGCATATGAGTTGGGGTAACCTGATCGAGTTAGCTTCACTAGCTTGGATTCAGTTTTCGGAGATGTTTTGAGGGAGGCTGTACCTCAGTTCCTTCGGGATGTACGACGCACGGAGTTTGAGAAGTTGCGCCAGGGCGCTATATCACTATTGGAATATGCCGTTAGATTCAGTGAGTTGGCCAGATATACACCTCGTTTGGTTGCTTGAGTTAGGAGATGAGTCCGTAGAGTCATTGAGAGATTCAAACATGATATTCAGTTCAGCGAGACTCGAGAGTTAGAGTAGGATGCCTCGTTTCAGAAGGTAGTAGGTATCGCTCGCTGGTTAGAGCGCATGTGGGACCGGGAGCGAGAGGACAGACGAGATCAGGGAGAAAGTTCAGGAAGGCAATGAGGCCTCGTAGATCAGAGGAATCTAGTGTTCCTTATTATGGAACCAAGGTACGTCATGATAGAGAATTTTAGGTCAACCCGTTCAATTTGCATTACTAGCTTCGCATGGGGGATTTTCAGGTACTCATGGGTCTCAGAGGATCTATATTGTATGTTTTCCACAGCCACATCGGCAGAGAGATTGTTTTCAATGTGGAGATGTTAGCCACAGGGTGAGAGATTGTTCCAGGATTCAGTTAGTAGTGTTATAGCAGGGTATTTGGGTGGGTAGAGGGCGCCCAAGTGGGGGAGGCCCGACCTGTTGATGTGTTGCCTATCGTAGTCTAGAGGCCGTTGTAAATATTATCACCCAAGTATGTCTTGATGTGCTAAAGTGGGGTACCAATTGTATTTCATTATAGTTTTGTTGGTCAGGACGAGTCCCCCATATTTGTAGTTCATTTATGAGTGAGTTCCGTGTTTTGCACTCTATTTTGTGTTTCCTCCTGTTGGGAGATTCTATGAGTAGTAACCCATGTCTATCGTTGTTTATTTCATTCTTGATAGTGGTGAAACTGGAAGTGAGTCCTTGTTGTTCTTCGTGGTAAGCTTTATGTGATTTTATCAGCTCAGATCGAGATGTGATATCAGCTAGCATTATGATTTTATCAGCTCAGATGAGTTAATGGAGAAATTTCTATTGGTATGATGTATTTTCGGTATGTGATTCAGAGTTGGGGGTGAGGTCCTCGTTATATTTGTGATTCGATATATTTAGACCGGGCTGAGTACCGCGGTGAAATTGTATCAGGATAGGATCCTTGTGATTTGTTCATATGCTTTGCTTCTTCCTTGTTATATTGCTTTTGGTAATAAATATTTTTAGAGATTTATGCCTATGGGATTATTTGTTAGTTCCTTTATATGTTTCTATGTTCATATTCAGTCATTCTCGTTATGTGCTCCATTAGTTTTTAGCTTGCGAGATGTGTGCCTGGTGGTGGTAGTTGTGGCTTGGTGATTCGGATGTTTAATAATGAAGTCTTCGTGTTTATTGCATCATTATCAGTATCATGGGGTTTGGAATAGAGTTCTTTCAGATATAAGGCTAATTGCCAATGTTGAGTTGATTTCGGGCAGCTATTGTGATCAAAAGTGTTATTTGAGCCTATGTGTGATATGCTATGTTGTGTGGTCGTTCCTTATGGGTGTAGTCATGAGTTGACGCAGCTGGTTGAGGCTAATGCCGAATATGGATTTAGACGGGTCTTTTGGAAATGAGTAGAATGTGAGAAATTGGGGTATGAGGCTTATCGGTGATGATAGGGAGGCTAAATTGCAGTTGTGATGGAATCATTAGACTTATGTAGGTTGGGGTGACATGGGATCACCCGCGAGTGTGTGTTGGAAGTGTACAATCAGTGATTGGATGAGTTCGGGGTGAATCTTGGCAAGTTCGAGGACGAACGTTCGTTTTAAGAGGGGGAGAATGTAACGACCCGACCGGTCGTTTTGAGAATTTAAACCTCGTTCGGTGGAGTAAGGTCATGAACAACTTCACATTGTGTATATCGATCTGTGTGCGTGGTTGGATCCAGTTACCGGATGATCCGGAGTCGAATTGGAAGAGAAAGTCCATTTTTTGAAGCTTAAGTGATGGAAGTTGACCGGAGGTTTGACTTTTAGTAAACGGCCTCAGAATGAGTTTTGGGTGTTGCCAACAGCTTTGTATGATGATTTTTGACTTAGGTGCGCTTCCGGAATTGGTTTTGGAGGTCCGTAGAGTAAATTGAGGTAATTCGGCGAAAATTAGGATTTCAGCAATTTCGGCCGATGGGTGAAATTTTGATATCGGGGTCGAAATGGAATCCGGAAGTTGGAATAGGTTCGTAGCATCATTTCTGACGTGTGCGCAAAATTTCAGGTCATTCGGATGTGGTTTGGGTTGGTTTTGGCATCGTTGGCATATTTTGAAGTTTAGAAATTCTAGGCTTGAATCCGAGATTTATTCGGTGTTTTAATCTTGTTTTGGGTGTTCCAAAAGTTCGACTAAGTTCATGTGTTGGTATGTGACTTATTGGTGTAATTTTTTGAGGTCCCAAGGGGCTCGAGATGGTTTAGGACGGTTATCGGAAGGCTTGAAGTTTTGGAAATGCAGCTGGTGCTGTTGTTCTGGTGTGGTTGCACCTGCGGATAGAGGACCGCAGGTGTGGTAAAGAGAACGCAGGTGCGAGAATAAGCATACTGGGAAGCCTCCGCAGGTGCGAAACTTTGGGGCGCAGGTGCGGCCTCCGCAGAGGCGATTCGGGGGCGCAAGTGCGGGTAGGAGTGCAGGTGCGGTTTGTGTTTCGCACCTGCGATTGCGCAGGTGCAGTTAAGTGGTCGCAGGTGCGGATGTTCTGGGCAGATTCTTATAAACGAGGGTTAGCCATCTTCTTCACATTTTTGAGCTTTGGACTTCGGATTGGGAGCGATTTTTGGGGATTTTCGAGCTAATCGAGTGGGTAAGTGTTCTTCATCTAGAATTATGTATATTCCATGAATTAGTCTTTGTTTTTATCATTTAAATTGTATTTTTAGTTAGGGAAAATGTGGGTTTTGAAAGAAAATTTCTAAAATGAAAAATCATGATTTGAAGGACCAAATGTTATCGGAATTGGATAAATTTAGTATGGGTGAACTCGTATCGGAATGGATAATCGGAATTTGTAAAATTTGTCGGGTTCCGAGGTGCGGGCTCGGGGGTCGACTTTTAGTTCGATTTTTATAATATTGTAAAGATTGAGATTTTATTATTCAGAATAGTTCCTTATACGTTTTATATGTATTTTGAAGTTGTTTTAGTTGATTTTGAGCCGTCCGCAGGCCTTCCTGCCTGAGAAGTCTTTTTTTGAGTACCGGGTTGTCCTCTTTGGGGTAACTATCTTGCCTAACCTTCTGTGGGGGAACTACCCCTTAGGATTGAGTCTTCTTTGTTGATTGTAGTCCGTGTATGCGAGGTGACAAGTGCGTACTCGGACTTATTTGCTAATAGATTGGCCTTTTAGGATTTTTAGGTCCTTCTGTTCCCCGTGTATGAATTGAAATTGTTATATCTGAATTCCTGATTTCTAGTTTCATCTCTTCCTGCCCAAATTAGAAGTACTTACCTAGCATTCCTTGTTTCTTATTTGATCTTAATTGACTTAAATGAAGACTTTGCCTTTCCTACCGTTATGCTATATCTTTCTTCATACACTGCCTATGTGACTAAACCTAGTATAATCTCGCCCTATAATTGTCTAACAAGTAATTGGAATATCTATACGTTGGTGTCAAGCATGCCCGTGAGTCGTACATTGTGATTTAAATGATATTCCCTTAAGTACTACTTAGGTTTAATTGATGACCGCCCATGTTGATGGTATTTCTTTGATGCGGCCTATGTACCGAGCATTGTTCAAGCTGTGTTTATTTGGTGAAGTTAATTGTCTAAGTGAGATTGGTTATCGCTGATTCCCTTACCGGGATGATTTGGTTTCTTGGTTGCAAACTTGAATATTTAGGAATCATTGCTATATTTTCCTTGTTTTCCCCTCGTTATGCTGCTTCTCTGTGTGCTTGGCATTCCTTTCAGTGGCTACTTCTTATGAGTGAGTTTTTACCATTTTTGTGATTTAAGTCTTTGTATTGATTTGATCATCGCACTTTGCATTCGGTCTTGTTTGCGTTTGTGCCTGTTGTGGCACTATATGTTATTTCTGTCGCATTTTGATTGTTTTCCTCAGTGGCTGCATTGCATATTTAAATTGGGACTACGGACGGAGATCCGGGAGCTGTCCCCTTATACTGCATTGCATATTTAAATTGGGACTACGGACGGAGATCCGGGAGCTTTCTCCATGTACTGCATTGCATATTTAAATTGGGACTACGGACGGAGATCTGGGAGCTTTCCCTCTGTACTGCATTGCATATTTAAATTGGGACTACGGACGAGATTCCGGGAGCTTTCCCCCTGTACTGCAT
>ML534888.1:954-17093 GCA_005239535.1 Nicotiana rustica | reverse complement strand
TATATATATATATATATATATATTGAAAAGTATAGATGAAAAGCAATTATCTCGAGGAAAAGTTATGTCTGAAGGACTTCTATTTCGAAAGTATATTTGAAAAATATTTGTCTTGCAGAAAAATGATATTTGAAAGAACAGTATTTGGAAAAGTATATTTGAACAACACATATTTTGAAGGGACTATGTTTTAAATATTTCTCTTTATAAAAAAAATAAAAAAAAAATTAAAATATACATTCAGAGAAAGTATGTTTCAAAGAAGAAATTTCTCTATTCCGAAATGATTATATCTTTAAAGCTTTCGAAATAAACTCACGATTTAAGGGTTTTCACTCAAAGGTTTGACCAGCTTTACTGAGTTTATTGGCTAAGGTCTGACGTGATAAAATTGATGCAGTGCTGAGTTGCTAGTGTTTTTATTGGGTTGTGATTCCCGACATTTGGCTTGCATTCTTTCCATTCTCTTTGCGTATTTCTATTATGTTGTCCGTTGATCGTAATTATTAAATTTCCTTACGTATTATTCAATCGTACCGTTAATTATATTGAATAATCTTTAGATAGATATTATGTTTCGGTCATTAGTACATTCAGGTCTTCATACTTATTAGACCAGTGGTGTCTTGATTAGTCCTCGTCACTACTTCACCGAGGTCAGTCTTGATACTTACTGGGAACCACCGTGGTGTGTTCGTAGTACACTTCTACATATTTTTGTGTGCAGATCCAGGTAATTGTTGTTGTTAGCTACATGGATCGTTGATGAGGATACTTAAGGTAAACCTGTTGCTGCGTTCACTGGCTTCAGAGTCACCTTCCTGTTTATGTCAACTGTACTTATTATTTCTAGACAGTTGTATTTAGATTCAGTTGAAAGATATCATAGAGCTTATGACTTGTATTTACTGGGTTTTGGGAAATTGTAAACTCTGTCAAGATTTCTATATCGAGACTGTTATAATTCCTCTATTATTGTTGTTGTTCAGTGGAAATGTTAGGCTTACTAGTCCCTAAGACTAGGTGCCATCACGATACATAACAGAGGAAAATTTGGGTCGTGACAATGTTGACTAACCAAGTCGGATATTCAACTACCTTGAGGAATTTGGCTTTGATTTGCTTAGTGACATCCTCCTTGATTTTCAGGCTCATGTCTGGTTTGAAATTTCTGAGTTTCTGTTTTACTGGTGGACACATTAGATTGGTAGGCAACTTGTGAGACACTGTATATGTGCTCAACCCATTCATATCGTCATATGACCATGCAAAAATGTCCTTATACTCTCTCAGGAAACGAGTGTATTCTTCTTTTTCTAACGGTGACAAGTGAATGCTTATGTGAGTTTCTTTGACGGTTTTAGAATCTCCAAAGTTGACCACCTCAGTTTCGTCCAGGTTGGACTTAGGTTTGTTCTCAAAGTTCTCAACTTCTGTGGCGTTTTCCTTAGGTATCGCATCTTCTTCTTCTTCTATCTCTTCTGAATCAGTATCCTTATGTTTCATTGTCTCGTTGCATGTCACAGTCATTGGTTCATCAATGTAAGAAATAGTAATGCTTTTGGATCACTTGGAAGAGTAGGAGGAGGTGGAGGGCCTCTGGATCTGGTATGGTATGTTGATGATGCCAGTATGTGCGAACCAACCTTAGGGGATGGGAATAATCAAAATAAAAACAAAAAGGTAAACAAGTCAGCAGGGGCTTTGGAAAGACATTTGCAGCATTTAAACATATATTGCGATTATGAATTCGCATCCTAATATGGGGACCTCGTTGTGCCCAAGGTAGGCCTAGAGACACGTAGATTTGAAAACATTTAATGTCGATAATTGCCTCATTTCATTAATGTAATAAATATGTTGAACGTTTAAAAACAACAATAAATAAATGAGTCAATAATGAGATTTGCCTTATTACATTCGAATTCTAAAGCGACTTTAGAAAATCAAATAATTCCAACCTACTTGGTCCCAAAGGGACCTTCTCCAGGCTTGGCCTTCTTGGTCCTATCAATCAGATTTCCCAGGTCGCACATGTCCAACAGTAGATACACCCTTGCTAGGTGTCCTCCTTCGTTTCCCTCTGTATTCTGACAGTCTACGACCCTTTTTCTCATATTTCCTTCCAGTTCCATTAGATCCTGCTCCAAATATTTCAACCTTTCCGTCGACTTTGTAGCCATATTCCTCCACTCGTTAATTGACTCCATGTCTACCTTGTGTTGTTCCAGATGCCTGGCCTCGGACTCAAGGTGTCTTTTGTGCAACCTCTTATACATCACATGTGCTTCAGCAGCTTCATCTATGTCCCTTTTTCCTTGACCGATCCCTGGCTCGACTATTCCTGCTATGTTATCCTCCAACCACGATAGGTAGAAATACAAATAACCTGCGTGGTATCGATCCGGCTCAATGGTATCCTTTTCCACAATAATCTTCAAATGCCACATGTGTTGGGCCTCACATTTGTACGGGATGGCATCATCTTGAAAATATTCTTCGTAATGACTTATTTTGGAGACTTGCAGTATAACTTGTTTTCTCCCAGCTTGTCTCATGACGCTAATAGGAACATAGGGATATATGCCCCTCAACCCAATCAGCACCAAATATGGAACATCCCTGGATCTGATGATGAATTCACTAGTAGGGAACCACTCGAACATCCAATGGACCTTGTCCTCGGTCAGATTGGTGAAAAATTGTACCCAATTTATAGTGTTCTCCGGTTGTGTAAACCTATCTGAGATGAAGGTCATTCTTTTCGGATGATGGAAAGATATGTGGTCATTCCATGATCTTCGTGGAAATTCCTGAAGGTACTAGCCTTTTTGAAGATGCTCCAACAACCAAATCTGCAGCAACAAATTGCAGCCCTCAAAATGTTTTAACCCTTTCTTGACGGTTCAGAGCTTGGTGTATTTCAGCTACGATCATTGGGACAATAGTGTGTGTTTGTACCTCAATTACTTCCATTAAAGTACCATATCCAACCTAGTATGAATCATGTCTCCTTGGATTGGAAACACTATCATACCCAGAATACAAACGACGAATACAAAAACCCGGTGATGCGTCCAACCCGGGGAAGTGATGGAGAATTCATCATGAAAAATACGATAGGATTTGTTGTGTCCATATCGTTCGTAGAGGAAGTCGAAAGTTATGTAGGACTTCTTCAGGCAGACTAAAGCATCATTCTTTCTCAGACTCATCATTTTCATAAACCTCCTAGGAGTGAGATTTTCTGGCACCAACAAACCAGGACTGTCCCAGGGTAACCCAGCAAAACCCCCTATTTCCTCTAGGAGGGGAGTCATTTCTACATTGCCAAAACAAAATCTCGATGGGCTTTGGACAAGGCTTTTCCTTATAAGGTCATTATACGACAGTTATTATCATAGTAAGGTTTATAGAAGTCTAGACTGGTACTATCAAGAGGACAACTTGAGAGGGAAAGGCACGGAACAGTCGACTGCACCGTTGATCGACTAGTTTTACCGCAAATAAGCCCTTCCAAATTTTAAAAAATGGTAATATAGGAAGAGCGCAGAAACTCATCAAGTGCCGCTATGGTATTGATTACGCACGAGTGGAATATGATGTCGAGCATGTATTCATGCAAAAGAAAATTAACACGTTGTCAAGTATTTTGCAAGCGATTAAATGCGGTATTTAATAAATGTAAAGACGATAAAGAACAAAAAAAAAAGAGTTAGTTCATTTAATAAAAAAGCGATAAAACGGGAAAGACATGAAAAAATTTAAAGAGTGAATTAGTGAGAACAATTGAAATAATCAAGGGAAATGCATGTTGCAACCAAATTAAGTGAAGGATGGCAAGTAAGCTCATATAAAGGAAAATGGGAAAAGGGGTGTGCATGTTGCAATAACAAAAGTAAATGGGAGCGGGATGTTCAAGTATTAGCAAAATAATAAATACACGCTTATCGAGAAAGACTAATTCACAAACCAAGTTCGTTAGGGTGAGAGCCTAAAGATATCCCCAACAGAGTCGCCATGCTATCGCGCCCCTTTTTTCTCGCGAATTAGGGTTTCGACGTTTGGAACTCCTTTTGAGAAGGGAAAGGAATTGGTTATTAAGAGAGTTGCCACCTAAAGGATTAAGGTGCATTAGGGTACCTATTTCAAATGACTCAAGTTATGCTAGTTGCGTCATAAAAGATCGGGTAAAGGCTCAAATTACCTCGAGGGGAAGGTGTTAGGCACCCCTCGAGGTCCACAACGATGGGTCCCGTGCAACATAAATAATACTTCGTAACTCCCCCAAGACGGGGGGTGGGGGGTGTTACTCATATCATTCAGCGGGCATAGAATATCATCTCCTGCTACCCGATTACTATCTTTAAGATTTTACCTAAAACGGTCTAATCAATTCTAACTTGTGTCCTATGCATGCACTACCCGTCCCTTACCTATGATCCTGGAGGCATTGTGACCTCAATTTTTTGGATGGTTCTAGACTCAACTTAGGTTGCTCAAAATTGTAAAACTAAGCGGCATACAAAACATATTGAACTTTCCATACAGAAGCAGATAAAGGCTCAATTTTTCCCCCACACATAAGGTAGTAGATGCACGCGAACATATTGGTGTATTGGCAGTTTTAACAGTTAAGGCTATTGAATCCTATAGACATGGTTTCTATGTGATTCTGGATTTTAAACATGCTGACAGTTTATGAAAAGTACCTCTAGGTAATTCTATAATGTAAACGTGCTGACAGTAATTCCTAGGTGATTCTATAATTGCCTATTGATTTCAATTTAGAGCAGTTGAACTTATATGCATGTTATCTAGGTGGCTTATTCAACAGTTAACAATATAAAAATCTCAGAATTATTACTTACTCTTATAGGCATGTTTTCTAGTGGTAGTTAGCAAGACATTAGGAAGATTGCGTTTTTGGTATTGGCACAAATTATAGTTATCCTTACGAGTGTGAGTTCTACTCTTAATGATTGAGTCTGCTTATTAATTCCTAAAGACATGCATATTAACTAGGCGATTGTGACGATTGATTAAGGCCTATAAACATGATTTAACAGATGTGAGTATGCTGTAATTTAAACTGATTATTGCATTTCCTATAGGCATGGTATCTAATCATGTGAAGCAAAATAGACAGTATACTCACATAATAAAATTCCTATAGGCAGGTTTTCTAACATGCGATGAGTAGATTTAAACATTTAGACAGATTGAAACTAATAAGTTGGAGACTGACAAGTTTGAAACTTTAACAAGAGACCCAAAACATGCTTCACAAAGGCAGTATAGGATTCAAATTAAGATAAGTTATATAGAAGAAATTCATTGATCAATCATGAATCAAATAACATACTAGTGATTAGTAAGAACTAATAACATAATGAGCACAAAGTCAATGGAATGACAAACTAACAGATTCGAAAACAATCTAAGAGATACATGTTGAACCAGTCTTAGGGAAAGATATTAGACATACTTGAAGATAGTCTTATCTACACATGATTAAGAAGGTTCGATAAATTAGTCTACTAAGTTAAACAAGTCTAACACACATAGAGCAAGGAATCTAGTAGCATATTGAACAATTGAAATGAGAGGTTTCAGTGGCTTACTAGTTCGAATGAAACAGAGAAAGGTTTAGCAATGAGTAAGTGATCACCAATGGAAGCAAACAACAATGGAGATTTCTAGCCTTGGCTTCCAGCCGGTCAGGAATCGAAACAAAATATAATAGTAGTATAGAGTATAGAGTTTTAGTAGTGAAAATAGTTTCGAGTTCTTCATTTTTTTTAAGGGAAAGTGGGAAGGGCTTTAAATATCATTAGACTAGGGTGCATAAACATGGAAATAATCAATCAACTAATTAAAGAAAGAACTCAGAACATTATTAAGGTAAGCCAGTAATAACAGTGCATAGACGCGTAAACTGTAGTCACAGTTATTTAAGGAATCAGACAAGCCTGGCAATCAAAGACTCTTAAATTAAAGGCAAGAGTCATAAATAGATATATAGAATCAGTATGAAAAATGAAATAAGAATCGAAACCCTAATTTTAGTGGTAAGTAAAATTAGTCGGAATAATCAAAGGAAAAATCAAAATTACATGCACATAGACAAATATATGAAAAACATTGAAGCAAAAATGTTAACAAATAAAAAAAATAACCATAACAGATCTGAGCCCTAATTTTAGATCAAATAAAACTGGTCAGCAATATCACGAAAATAGAATGCACATAGACAGATATACAGGAACATTAAGAAGATACTCAACCAAAATAGAACCAGAACATATCTCAAAAAGATCTGAGCCCTAATTTTAGGGCAAATGAGATTAGTCAGAAAAGTTCTAACAAAAAATTGCAAAAAACATTCAGAGACAAGTACGCGGAAATATAAAGAAGATTTTTAGGAAAAAATAAGAAATTTTTTAAACAGATATTAAAAGATCTAAACCCTAATTTTTAGGGTAAATAAAGAATCAATAGAATCTCAGAGAGTCATACCCAAAGAGGTGATGAATGAACATAGATGGAAAAGGGAGGAAGTTCTAACCAGATTTGGTACGGAAATGGGGAAATCAACTTTCCATGTTAGGCAAGCCACTATGTTATGCCATAACCGAGTAACCAGTAGCGAGACAAGAAAAATAAGGTAAGAAGATCATCGATTAATTCCATATCTGACTGGAATCGAAGGGAGATTAGGGTGACGACACTTAGGGTTTCAGAGGGGAGGAGAAGAGGGAGTTCAAGAGCGGCTGTTTAGAGATAGTGATGAGGGCTTGGGGGAGGGTATAATTTGGGTCGGGCATAAACGGGTATTGCGTTAGGAGGGTTATTTGGTTTGGGTTAGGCGAATTGGGCTAGTGTATTTAGGTAGTTGCGCTGGGGTGGTCCGAAAATAATTAAGAAAAGGGGCAATTATTTAAATACCCAATTCAATTAATGAAATAATTTTGTAAAAAAAAAATAATAAATAAACTCAAATGCATTAGTAGGTTTTGCAAATGCATTAAATAATAAATAATTACATTTGCATCTAAATAATAAATACATTTGCATTTTAAATAATAAATAATTACATTTGCATTTTAAACACCTGGCTCAAAAACTGAAAAAAACCACGACCTACTCCTCAGTAGAATTTGCTCAAACACTTCACTACAATCTCTGAGAAAAAACGGACTTACAAAATAAACTCTTTTGTAATCCAAGGACTAACTCTAATCGTCTTTGTATCAACTAGCCTCCAGCTAATTTCTACAGACGTCAAGCTAACTCTAACTTGAATAGTGTGTACCTATTGCAATTTGTTTCTAAGAAAGCTGAAAAGATACAATGTTAAAACTCCTATTACACCCAATTAGACTCAATGATAAATGAATGGAACTGTTTCTTCTAGTTGAATTGTAGTCTTTGCACAATACTTCTGCTTGCAAATAACCTGGGAATTTTTCTTACAGAACGGGATTCAATTTAGCCTTTGTGCATCCTTTTTGTGTCTTCTTTTTTCAGCAGTAATACTTTGAGTATTTATAAATTCAGTTGTTGAATTCTAGCCCAATTCTACCTAGGAGAACAAGTTCATATCAAACTCAACTTCCTTCCTTTGTTTCGGTCCTTGCTGAATTCAACTTCTTTCATCTATATCAATTTGCAATCTTTTCGTATTAGGAGACATCCTCTTAGTTCTTTGATACTCAGCAATCACTGATATCTCCTATGCTTGTACGATTCTTGTGCCAACTGCTCCGTTCAGGTGTGTATGATTTTATGGACCTGGTTCATCTTGTCAACATTCGTCAATCTTCAAAACCCATTCAATGACATGGGCCAAAAAATGGTTATGGTGATTGGTCAGGTTTGAGATAATATGAAGGAAATGGAGCGGGATTGCTCCCGTTTGGGTAATGGTTGATTATCGGGTCACCTACAAGTAAAGAGATACTGCGGGCATATATTTGTATGGGAATTTAAACATGATGCAGATTCCCTTCAGACCATGAGATTGTCTTCAGACAGTTAAGATGACGTCTTTAGACTATGATGTCCAGGGCCATGAATTGTTCAGTGAGGGATTTGCAGGCCATGAAAATGTTGCCTCCGAACCATGAGGCCTTTGAATAATGATATGCAACTTTGGGAGATCCTCATGCCATGGCATGGTGTCTTCCAACTATGAGGATGATGCCTTTAAACTATGACGCCTGGGACAAGTTTGCGATATTTCAACCCATGAGATGCGATAACATGATGTTAAGGGCCACAAGACAAGGCTTAGTCTTGTGAGGTTGAGGGAAGAGCTTAGTCCAAAAGAAGAGCAAATAGATAGTACCGGAGATACAGAACTTCGTCTCGGAAAGATTCGGGACAGGGCTCAGTCCCATGCAAGTGAAGGCAGAGCTTAGCCTTATGCAAATATGGAGGCAGGGCTTAGCCTCATGCAGATGAAGACATATCTTAGTCTCATGCAAGATTCGGGACAGGGCTTAGTCCCATGCAAGTGAAGGTAGAGCTTATCTTTATGCAAATATGGAGGCAGGGCTTAGCCTCATGCAGATGGAGACAAATCTTAGTCTCATGCAAGATTCGGGACATGGCTTAGTCCCATGCAAGTTAATGCAGAGCTTAGCCTTATGCAAATATTGAGGCAGGGCTTATCCTCATGCAGATGGAGACAAAGCTTAGTCTCATGCAAGATTTGGGACAGGGCTTAGTCCCATGCAAGTGAAGGCAGAGCTTAGCCTTATGCAAATATGAAGGCAGGGCTTAGCCTCATGCAGATGGAGACAAAGCTTAGTCTCATGCAAGATTTGGGACAGGGCTTAGTCCCATGCAAGTGAAGGCAGAGCTTAGCCTTATGCAAATATGAAGGCAGGGCTTAGCCTCATGCAGATGGAGACAAAGCTTATTCTCATGCAATATTCGGGACATGTGTTAGTCCCATGCAACTGAAGGCAGAGCTTAGCCTTATGCAAATATGGAGGCAGGGATTAGCCTCATGTAAATGGAGATAGAGCTTAGTCTCATGCAAGATTAGGCACATGGCTTAGTCCCATGCATGTGAAGGCATAGCTTAGTCTTATGCAAATATGAAGGCAGTGCTTAGCCTCATGCAGATGGAGACAGAGCTTAGTCTCATGCAAAGAGAACAAATAGTAGGTGATAATAGAGTATTTCTTAGCTGGAAGTGGATTCGGTATCGTTGTTGTTATGAAGGTTGTGATTTCAAGACGTGCATATTCCTTGTTCCTGAATTCAAAGAAAAATCGTGAGTTCTGTAATGGGGGAGGTCTGTTCGTGCCTCTATCAGCTTGCTTGACTTGCTTTGCTCGGTCTGAAGATCCTGTTCAAATCATTGGGGGTAGAATTTTCTAAATAGGGCTATTTCAAAAGCAAGTATACGTAGTTTTCAAAGTCATAGTAAAAAAATATGTTTTTTATAAAATTGAATAGATGAACCAGTGACTGTGACACGATCCGAGACATTGTGACTTCTCCTGCCGTAGAATTTTGAGGGTCCTCCTCAAAATTCTGCCCCAGTTTCTGATGGTGAGGAAAATAAAAATTTTATTGAATTGTGACCCAACCCACAGGATGTCTACGTATCCCGTCTTAAACGGGAATCAGGTCGAGCATAGTTCAATTTACATCATTTGCGAAAACGTAAACAATTACACATTGTATCGCTTGACTGCATCTGAATTGATTGGTTTAGGCCAGACTTCTCATTCCATTTCTGAGAGTATGAGGGCTCCTCCCATCAATACTCTGTGAACCATGTAAGGACCTTGCCAGTTGGGAGAGAATTTCCCTTTGGCTTCATCTTGATACGGGAAGATCTTCTTCAACATCAGATGCCCCAGTGTGAATTGTCTTGGCTTGACCCTTTTGTTGAAAGCTCTGTACATTCTGTTCTGATAAAGCTGGCCGTGACATACTGCATTCATCCTCTTTCCGTCTATGAGGTCTAGTTGCTCATAACGATTCTTTATCTATTCTGCATCGTTGAGCTCAGCTTTCTGTATGATCCTCAAAGAAGAAATCTCCACTCCGGCAGAAATAACAGCTTCAGTACCGTAAACCAGTAAGTAGGGAGTTGCCTCGGTTGATGTACGGGCTATGGTACAGTA
Source organism: Nicotiana rustica (assembly GCA_005239535.1). Lineage (NCBI taxonomy): Eukaryota > Viridiplantae > Streptophyta > Magnoliopsida > Solanales > Solanaceae > Nicotiana > Nicotiana rustica. The sequence goes on along the minus strand of ML534888.1, from coordinate 6,945 downwards.
TCCCAGTAAAGCAAATGGTAGCTTCTCGTGCCGTTGTTTGTGATTTTCTACCATCTTTCTCAGTATCTTCTTGATATTCTTGTTGGCGGCTTCTACAACTCCATTCATCTGAGGTCTATAGGCTGTGGAATTCTTGTGCTTGATTTTGAAGGTCTCACACATGGATTTTATCAGATCGCTGTTGAGATTGGCGGCATTATTAGTGATGATGGACTCCGGAACTCCAAATCGGCAAACTATCCGATCGCGGACAAAATCTGCCATGTCTTTCTTAGTCACTACCTTGTAAGATGCTGCTTCAACCTATTTGGTTAATTAATCAATAGCTACCAAGATGAAACGATGCCTATTTGAGGCGGTGCGCTCGATTGGACCAATGACATCCATTCCCCAGGCGACGAATGGCCACGGTGAGCTTGTTGCATTGAGCTTATTTGGGGGCACTTTATCATATCTGCATGTACTTGACATTGGTATCATTTTTAGACATATCGGATGCAATCTATCTCCATGGTCATCCAGAAAATAACCGACCCTGAGTATCTTCTTGGCCAAGACAAAACCATTCATATGCGGGCTGCGGGTTCCGGCATGTATCTCTTCTAGCAACTTAGAAGCTTCTTTCGCGTCGACGCACCCCAACAATCCCAAATCAGGAGTTCTTCTATATAGGGTTCCTCCGCTGTGGAAGAAATTGTTGGAAATTCTCCGAAGCGTGCGTTTCTGAGTATAGTTTGCATGCTCCGGGTATTCCCCCTTTTGTCAGATACCTTTTGATGTCGTGGAACCAAGGCTACCCATCTGTTTCTTCTTCAACATGAGCATAATATGGCGGCTGACTATGGACCCTTACTGGGATAAGATCAATGAAGTTCTTGTATGGATGTTGTATCATTGATGACAAAGTGGCCAATGCATCGGCAAACTCGTTCTGAACCCTGGGAACATGCCGAAACACTATCTTTGTGATCCTCTTTCTCAATTTCTACACATGCTGCAGATATATCAGTATCTTGGAATTCTTGGTGGCCCATTCTCCTTGCACCTGGTGCATAAGCAAATCTGAATCGCCGATTACCAACAACTCCTGAATATTCATGTTGATGACCATGTTGAGTCCTAGGATGCAAACTTCATACTCTGCCATATTGTTGGTGCAGGGAAATCTGAGTTTAGCAGATACCGGATAATGTTAGCCAGTTTTTGATACCAAGACAGCTCCACTATCGACTCCTTTGAAATTTGCCGCTCCATCAAAGAACATCTTCCAACCGTCGTAGGATTCGACAATATCCTCCCCTATGAATAGCACTTCTTCATCGGGAAAATACATTTTCAGGGTTCGTATTTTCGTTCCACATGGTTTTCAGCAAGATGATCTGCCAGTGCCTGTCCTTTGACTGCTTTCTGAGTTACATAAACAATGTCGAACTCACTTAACAGGATTTGTCACTTAGCCAGCTTGCCAGCGGGCATAAGTTTTTGAAAGATATATTTCAGGAGATCTATCCTTGATATGAGGTATGTTGTGTAAGCACAGAAGTAATGCCTCAGCTTTTGAGCTATCTAGGTCAAGGCGCAATAGATACGTTCTAATAGAGAGTATCGTGCTTCATATGGAGTGAGTTTCTTACTCAGGTAATGGATAGCTTGTTCCTTTCTCCCTGTCTCATCGTGCTGTCCCAGAACGCAGCCGAAGGCTCCATCTAACACTGCGAGGTAGAGTAGCAAAGGTCTGCCTGGCTCTGGCGGGACCAAAACTGGTGGTATTGATAGGTACTCCTTGATCTTGTCGAAAGCCCTTTGACAATCCACGGTCCAACTAGTTGCAGCATTTTTAAAATTGGCTCACATATGACTGTGGACTGGGATATGAACCTGCTGATGTACTTTATCCATCCTAGAAAATTCATTACATCTTTCTTACTCTTCGGCGGTGGCAGCTCCTGGATGGCTTGGACTTTTGATGGATCCAATTCTATCCCTCGGCGGCTGACAATGAACCCAAGTAACTTTCCGACAGGGACCCCGAATGCACACTTTGTAGGGTTTAATTTCGGGTTGTACTTCTACGGTCTGTTGAAGAACTTCCTCAAATATGCTATATGATCTGTGGCTTTCTTGGATTTGATGATGACGTCGTCCACATACACCTCGATCTCCTTATGTATCATGTCATGAAAAATGGTAGTCACAGCCTCATGTAGGTGGCCCCATCATTCTTCAGATCGAATGGCATCATCTTGTAACAGTACACCCCCATAGTGTAATGAAAGTTTTTATGTCTGCGTCTTCTTCATCCATCCAAATCTGATGATAACCAGCGAAGAAATCTACAAAGGACTGGAGTTCATGCTTGGCGCAATTATCGATCAGAATGTGTATGTTTGGTAGCGGAAAATCATCCTTGGGACTTGCTCTGTTTAGATCCCAATAATCAACACAGACTCTGACTTTCCCATCTTTCTTTGGAACTGGCACGATGTTGGCTAACCAAGTTGGGTATTCAACCACCCTGAGGAACTTGGCCCTGATTTGCCTGGTGACCTCCTCTTTGATTTTCAGACTCATATCAGGCTTGAATTTCCTGAGTTTCTACTTTACTGGTGGACACATTGGGTTTGTGGGCAACTTGTGAGCCACAATAGATGTACTTAACCTGGTCATATCATCGTATGAACATGCAAAGATGTCCTCATACTCTTTCCCAAACTGTGTGTACTCTTCTTTTTCTGATGGTGATAAGTGAATGCTGATGCAGGTCTCCTTGACAGTTTCGGAATCTCCTAAGTTGATTATATCATATTCATCCAGGTTGGACTTGGGCTTGTTCTCAAAATCCTCTACTTCCCTGATTATTTCCTCAAGTATGACATCCTCTTCTTCTGAATCACTATCCTCTTTTTGCGTTGCCTCATTACATGTCATAGTTGTCGGTTCATCAAGATAGGAAATAGTAATGCTGTATAGATAAATATATGAGAGAAAATGGTAATAATAAATATTGATGAATTAAAACATAAAAGCGATTTTCAATAATTTAAACAACATTTTTGGAATGCTGGATATTTTATTTAAAACAAATGTAAAAAGGGAAATCATTTTCTTAGAAAACAACAAAACAAACAATGTTGTTCAGCCTTGCTACCCCAGGACTCGTCCGGCCATGGATGGTCTGACAGTCCAATTCCCTAGGAATGATCCTCTCTCCACAACTCTGATGTTAAGGCCTTTGGATCTGGTACGATAAGCTGATGATGCCAGTATGCGCGAACCAACCTTTGGGGAATGGGAATAATCAAACGAATGAAAGAAAAACAAAAGGTAGCCAAGTCAGTGTTTTGGAGAATTTAGATGCCAATAAAAGCCACATTTCATTAATATAAAAAATAGACGAATCCCAAAACAACACTAAGATAATAAAAGATAAGTCACTACTGGCACTTGGCCTTATGAAATTTGGGGAAAATCAGGTAAATCTAATCTACTTGGTCCCAGAAGGACCTTCCCCAGGCTTAATCTTTCTGGCTCCATCAATCAGGTCCCCTAGTTCGCTCATGCCCAACAATAGGTATACTCTTGCCAAATGTCCTCCCTCGCTTCTTTCAGCATTCTGGCAGTCAACGACCCTCTTTCTTGTCTTTCCTTCTAGCTCCATCAATACCTGTTCCAGATATTCTACCCTTTCATTAGACGTGATAGCCATGTCCCTCCATTCCTTGATCAGTCTCTTGTTTGTCTCGTGTATCTCCTGATATTCAGCCTCGGATTCATGAATCCTCTTACGCAACTTGTTGTACTTTACTTGGGTTTCTACATCTTCATCTATGACCCTATTTCCCCGACCGATTCATGGCTCAAATTTCCCAGCTAAGTTATCCTCCAACCATGCTGGGTAAAAGGATGCATGTCCTGCGTGATACCTTTCTGGCTCGATGGTGTCTTTTTCCACAGTAATCTTTGAGTGCCATATATGCTGAGCTTGACACTTGTAAGGGATGTCTTCATCTTGAAAATCTGCACGGAAATGACTTATCTTTGCGACCCGTGGTATGATCTACTTCCTGCTTGCCTGCCTCATAACCCTGATAGGAACATAAAGGTATATTCCCCTTAGCCCGATCAACACCAACTAAGGAGCGTCCCTTGACATGATGATGAATTCGTTAGTAGGGAACCATTCAAACGTCCACTGAATCTGATTCTCAGTCAAATTGTCAAAAAACTCCGCCCATTCCTTAGCACTCTCTGGTTGAGAAAACCTGTCCAGAATATAAGTCATCTGTTTAGGGTGATGGAAGGCAATATGATCATTCCATGCCCTTCGTGGAAACTACTGGCGATATTGAACCTTTTGGAGATTCTCCATTAACCACAACTGCAGCAGCAAATTGCGACCCTCGAAATGTTTGGACCCTTTCTGGCAGTGGTCCAAGGCCCGATAGATATCAGCTATAACCATAGGAACTATGGTGTATGTCTGTCCCTCGATTCCTTCCATTAGAGTCTTGGTGAGCATAGCCAATCTAGTGTGAATTCTTTCCCTTTTCATTGGGAACACTATCATACCCAAGAAGCAAACAATGAACACGAAAACTCCTCGATGAATATGTCCCAAAGAAGTGATGGAAAAATAATCATGGAAAATACGCTAGGACTTGCTATGACTGTATCTCTCATACAATTAGTCAAATGGTATATAAAGTTTCTTTAAGCACTCCAAATCGGCGTTCTTTTTCAGACCCATCATTTTTGAAAATCCCCTACCAGTGCGATTTTTGGGTACCAATAACCTAGGGCTGTCCCAAGGTAGCCCAGAAAATCCCCCAATTTCTTCTAGCATCGGGGTCATTTATATATCCCCGAAGCGAAACACTGGTTTTTCACGATGCCAGAACATGGTTGCAGCTTCTATCATGTTATTTCGTTAGATGTCTAACAGAGAAGGCAAATTTCCCAGGACATTCTTCACATGTTTTTTGTCACTTGAGGAAACATCTTCCCACCAGTCTAGTAGTTGTGGTGGTATATTTTGGACCATGCCGAACCTGGGGACCTCGTGCCTCATTTTCTGCAAAACAAATAAAGTTGGGCCCTTTCCTCCTCCAGATTCGACTATTTGTATATTGATGATTAGCAAATTGGCATTTAGTTCTCCAAAATTAATGCACAAAACGTGGTTGCGTGCGTTGGGATTATGGAAACCCAGTTAGACTTTTGGATAAGGCTTATCTTAAAGGGTTATTATGTGGACAACATACTAACCCGACTAGGTTTGACCATGATGCATGTACATTTATAATCAGAGTAAGGTTGCTATGAGGGTCTACACTAGTACCCTCAAGCGCACAACTTGAGGAGGAAAGGCACGAAACCATCGATTGCATCGCTGATCGACTAGTTTTACCGAAAATAAGCCTTTTCAAATTTAAAGGGTGATATATAGGAAGAGCGCAACCACTCATCAAGTGTTGCTAAAGGATTGATTACGCACAAGTGGAATATGATGTTGAGCATGATTTATGCAGCAGTAAATAATATGTTGTCACGTATTTGCACGTTAGGAAAATAATAAATGCGGTATTTAATAATTGAAAGACGTTTAAGAAAGGAAGAAAAATAAATAAGTCAGTTTCTGCAGTAAAGGAAATCATAAATGCTCAAAATGGGCAATTAAATTCACATAAGGGGAAAGGGAAAGGGTGCGCACATATTAGCAAAAGAAGAATGCTTAAGACTAATTTAGAAAAAAGCAAGTTTGTTATAGTAAAAGCCTAAAATCCCTAGCAGAGTCGCCATACTGTTGTGCCCCCTTTTTTTGCGGAATCGGGTTTCGACATTCATTTTGGACAACTCCCTTCCTCTTGGGAGAGGGATATGGAAAGTGAAGAGTCACCACCTAACGGATTTATGGTGCCTTAGGACACCCAATGCAAGTAATTCATGAAACCAGTCTACGTTACCAGAGATTGGGTAAGGGCTTGAAATTAC
>ML534887.1:2798-63256 GCA_005239535.1 Nicotiana rustica | reverse complement strand
ATAATTGGCCGGAAAATCACAAATCTGTCTTTCTCTCTCTAAAACCCTAATTGATTGATTCGTTCATCCAGCCACGATCAATGGAACAGTAATCAGTAACAGTTTCAATATAAACATAGTATTTCATTGAGAAATAAAGCTTTTGGTCTTTCAAATTTTTATGGGATGGCCTTCTTAAGAACTGCTGTTTAACTTTTGATCGTGTTAAGATGTCACAATCCAAAATCCCACCTAGTTGTGATGACACCTAACTCTAACATGCTAAGTAAGCCAAATAATAAATAACATATAACTCGAATGAAAAATTATATTTGAACAATAAATAAGATGGTGGAAAATCCATACAACTATACCAATGATTGATAGTACAAGTCATGAGCGGCTAAGATTTGAATTACAACGTTGAAATACGAAATACATCAACTGTTTGAAAGTTACAAAATATAAATACAAATCTGCACTACAGTGGACTAAATGATGGTGGATGGCTGGAACCATGAAGTCTTCAATACTTGTCCTCGAACTCCGCAGCCGCTTAGCTCCAGACTATCTGCACGCAAGGTGCAGAAATTTGCTTTTAGTATAACCGACCCCATGTACTTAGTAAGTATATTAATTAACCTCAGTGAAATAGTAACGAGATTTTAAGTCAAAATATACTCACTTAAAATTTACCTGTGCAGATAATAAGCAAGAAATAAGGGAAGAGATATGACGAATAATAGTAAGAGAATCAACTAGAGAACTACGGAGCAAGTTAACATACTTGGCAAACAAACACATAACCTTATGGATCATTCCACGAAGGAAACAATAACAACAACAAACCTAGTGTAATTGCAACGACCCAACATGTCATTTTGAACATTGGCCTTCTGTTCGGTAGTTTGAGATCTTGAGCAGCTTCATATGATTTATTCCGACTTGTGTGTATGATTGGTTTCGATGTTCGAGAGATTCAGGATTGATTTGGAAGAGAAATTTTAATTTTTGGAGGCTTAAAGTTGAAGAGTTGACCAATGCTTGATTTTTATATAAACGGTCTCGAAATCGCGTTTTGATGGTTACAATAGGTTCGTATGGTGATTTTCGACTTAACGTATATCCGGATTCGTATTTGGATATTTCTAGAAGGTTTTTGCTCTGTTTGGCGTGGAAATTTGAAGGTACGAAAAATTCATAGGTTTGACCGGAAGTTGACTTTGATGTTATCGGGTTTAGATTTTTGTTTCGAGCGTTGGAATAGGTTTGTGATGTCATTTGGAACTTGGGTGCAAATTTTGAGGTGATTCCGAGTTGGTTAGACGTGGTTCGACATGAGTTTCGAAAGTTGGAAGTTTGATTAGTTCATTAAGCTTGAATTGAGGTGCTATTAGTAGTTTTGATGTTAATTTATGGGATTTGGGGCCTCGAGTTTGTCCATGTTATATTTTGGGACTTGTTGATATAATTGGACGGCGCCTCGGAGGCCTCGGGTGTGATTCGGGGTGGTTCCGGACCTTATGATGTTTTGAGTTGATGGTTTCTGATGCCTCAGATGTTCTTCGCAATCGCGAAGGTGTTACCGCGATCGCATAGTGTATGTTGGGAGCTGGGGCTTTGCGAAACGCTTTCGCGACTAGGAATCGTGTTCGCGCAGTGTAAGTGTTTGAAGGTCTTCGTGTGGATGTAGTGTGTTTGCGTAGGGCCTGAGTTGAGTAGTGGTAAATTTGTCTCTTGCATTCCCGTAAAGTGCATGTGTTTGTGATATTGAAGCTGATTGCCCTCTGCAATCGTGATTGGTCTGGCGCGATTGCATAGTTGGTTCTTGTCAGGACCCGAAATTCCAACCACGGGGTCATGATGGCGCCTAACATCCACTTGCTAGGCAAGCCAACATTAGCTAAATTGTTAGCCAATTTTATCAATTTGAAGGCATGATAATGAATTAATGATAATTAACGATAAATAAACTCTGAAATACTTGAAATAGATACTTAAGTAACGTAGTCTATGCTACTCCCAGAATTCGGAGTCACAAGTAAATGAGCGACTATATATGGGCTGAAATGAAATACAATTGTCTCAAACTAGATAAATAGTAAAAACATGATCTGCACAAGAAGTCGGATCCGAGCAGTCTCCTCGACGCTTCGCTAGGACCAACACCAAGATCTGCACAAGAAGTGCAAAAGTGTAGTATGAGTACAACCGACCCATGTACTCTGTAAGTGTCGATCCTAACCTCAACGAAGTAGTGACGAGGCTATGACAGGACATTCACTATAAACTTATGCGAATAATAATAAATGAAGGAAGAAATATAGATAAAGCAGTAAACTCATAAGTACAGGACCCCAAGGTCAACTAACAGAGGGCCCCACAATTATATAATCTTAAATCCTCATATCATAGTACATAAATAGAGTACTACAACTACCAACAGTTATAACACATCATACTCCGTTACAACGCGCAACCCCATCCCACATTAACACAATATTTGTCGCGACGTACAACCCGATCAATATCATATCATTATATGTTGGAGCTACAACCCGATCCCAATATCAATTCATTAACATAAATAACTCAACACAACCAATAACATAATCTCGGCACAAAAGGGAAATAAAGCATACCGAACATCAAGGAACTATAAATACAAACGGAAAATAACCAATACCTTGAAATCACGAACCCCGACAATTCATTAACACAAGAACAACTAAATAACTCACGCTATCGAATATAACATGATAAAGTGCAACAAGCAACGTAAAGACAATAAATGCAATGAAGATATACAATTAATACAGGTAGGAACATTGAGCAGGTAAGCAAATATTGAGCGAGAAATGAATAAATCAAAACAGGTAACAACTAAAAGATAGATAACAAGAAAGGAATGGATAACAAGAAAGGAATGGATAACAAGTAAGATCATGTAGCAATCAAAGCATTAAACAAGAGATAACATGGAATAAGTGATGACATAAAGATAAATAGCCTAACCCGCATGCTTTAACCCATGACAACGCGTATATACTCGTCGCATCGCATATACACTGTCCCCACATGTAGCATGTAGATCAACAAGTCTTAATTCCCTCAAGTCAAAGTTAGACACGACACGTACCTCTTTTCGCAACCAAATCAATACTCAGCCATGACTTTTCATTTAGAACAAGCCTCAAAACCAACCTAATCTAGCCAAATAACGTTCAAGAAATTTAAAATAAGCTTTAGAAACTATCCACAAATGGAAAAGGTTCAATATTTAGCCCAATTGAAAAAGCTGACAAAAGTCAACCCCGGGCTTGCTTGGTCAAAACTCGAGATTCGGACCAAAACCCGATTAGCTATTCACCCTAGAGCCCGGTTATGTGATTTGTTTCGAAATCTGACTTCAATTTGAGGTCTAAATCTCCATTTTACAGAATTCCCTAATTTCAACCATGAAATTCCTAAATTTGATGTTAAAAACTCATGAAAAGTAATGGGAATTGATTAAAAAGTATTTAAAGTTGCTTACCAATTATTTTGGGAAGAAAAGCTCTCAAGAAAATCGTCTCTAGAGGGTTTAGGGTTGTAAAATAGAGTGAAATGAGCTATGTCCCGATTTCCCCCTCTTTTACCCAGCTGCAGACGTCGCATTTTTGAAGTCTTGTTCGCAAATATGATGTCTGAAAATGCGATCAGTACATCATACAGACAAAAGTCGCAAATGTGACAAAATCTCTCAAAATCGATCCTCCCCTCCATGGAAAATGCGAGCTAAGCTTCGCATTTGCGAAGCTGGAAGCCCCCAGCTTTAAGTTGCAAAAGTGACTCAGAGATTGCAAATACGACGATCTAAAGTCCACAAATGCAATCATATCTTCACAAACGGGGAATACGAGCCCACCAACCAAGTGTTGCAAATGCGATCATTTGACCGCAAAAGCGAGCTCACAAATGCGAGATCTGCACGTTCACACTAGTATATGCCTTGCACTGGCAATTCTAAAACCATTCAAACTCATCCTATACTCACTCGAAACTCACCCGAGCCCCTTGGGTTCCAAATTGAATATGCACACAAGTGTAATAACATCCTACGAACTTGCTCGCTACCTCAAATCATCAAAATAACATCAAATAACATGAAGCAATCATCAAAACTCAAGAATTTTAACTTTGAAACTCATTTTCACAATATTTTCACATAACACGCTGAATGCACTCGGGTCACCCTAACCACAACAAAACATATGTGCAAGTCCACAAATATCATACGAACCTACTGGAATTGTCGAAATATCGATCTGAGGTCATTTACCAAAGTTGACCGTGGTAAACTCAAGTCTCACTTTAGGCCAAAAATCACATTTTCTTCAAAATGTTACGTAAACGTTTTTTCGGAAAACAACACGGACCATGCATGCAAATTGATAAACATCAAAGAAAGCTATAAAAGGTCTTAGATCATAGAGATAAGAGGTTTTACTCAAATCAACCTATCGGGTTGTCACATTCTTCACCTCTAAAAAAAACATTCGTTCTCGAACGGACATAGAAAAGTACCTGGACTGGTAAAAAGGTGGGAGTATCTACTCTGCATATCGGTCTTAGACTCCCATGCATCTTCCTCATTTGGTTGACCTCTCCATTGCACTTTCACGAAAGGAAAACCCTTCGATCTCAACTTACGAACCTGTCGGTCTAGAATAGCCACTGGCTCTTCCTCATAGGTCAGATTGTATTAAGTTGCATCGTGCTGAAGTCAAAAACATATGACAGATCTTCATTGTACTTCCGAAGCATGGAATCTTTAAATACCGAATGTACCCGTACAAGGCTATAAGTAACCTCCCCAACTCTCTCCAATAAACCTGGGGCTCAAATTGACCTTCTTCCCAAACCGCATCGTGCCATTCATAGGCGACACTCGGAGAAGAACTTTCTCACCCACCATGTAAGCTACATCTCGAAACTTCCAGTCCGCATAACTCTTCTGCCTAGATTAAGCTATACAAAGTCCTTTCTGAATCACCTTAACCTTCTCCACGGCATCACAGACCAAATCATTGCCCAACATTCTAGCCTCTCCGGGCTCAAACCAAGCAATCAACAAACAAAATCGCCTCCCATATAAGGCCTCGTACGAAGCCATCTGGATACTCGACTGATAGCTATTGTTGAAGGCGAACTCTGCTAGTGGTAAGAACTGGTCCCATGAACCTCTAAAATTAATAACACATGCACATAACATGTCCTCTAAGATTTGAATAGTGCGATCGGAGTATCTATTTGTCTGAGGATGAAATGGGGTACTCAGCTCGACCCGCGTACCCAACTCATGTTGTATGGCTCTCCAAAAATATGATGTGAATTGCGTGCGTCGATCAGAAATGATAGAAATGTGCATGTCGTGCATGCGAATAATCTCCTGGATGTTAATCTGAGCCAATCGCTATGAAGAGTAGGAAGTAATCATCGGAGGTGTGCGGATTCAGTCAACTGCCCCACAATAACCCAGACTGCGTCATATTTCCTCGAGATCCATGGTAAGCCTACCACAAAATCCATAATGATGCTCTACCACTTCCACTCCGGTATCTCCAATCTCTGAGTCAATCCACCCTGTTTTTGATGCTCATATCTCACCTATTGACAATTCAAACACCGAGAGTCATAAGAAACAATATCTTTCTTCACCCTTCGCCACCAATCGTGTTGTTAAGTCACGGTACAGCTTTGTGATACCTCGGTGAATTGAGTAGCTTGTATTGCGGGACTCCCCAATGATCAACTCTCTCAACCCATCAACGTTTGGAACACAAATCTGGCCCTAAAGCCGCATAACACCATTATCGCCAATTACCACCTCCTTAGCACCACCCCGTTGCATAGTGTTCTTTAAAACCAACAAATGAGGATCATCAAACTGGCAAGCTTTGATACTCTCCGACAACGAGGACTATTCCACAATACAAGGAAGAAACCGACTAGGCTCCGAAACATCCAACCTCACGAACCGATTGGCCAAAGCCTGAACATCCATGGCTAGTGGCCTCTCCACTATCGATAGATGTGCCAAACTGCCCATGCTCTCTGCCTTCCTACTCAATGCATCGGCCACTACATTGGCCTTCCCCGGATGATATAATATGGTGATATCATAGTCTTGCAATAACTCTAACCATCTCCGCTACCGCAAATTAAGATCTTTTTGCTTGAACAGATGCTGGAGACTTTGATGGTCGGTATGGACCTCACATGGAACACTATATAGATAGTGCCTCCGAATCTTAAACGTGTGAACAATGGCTTCTAATTCCAAGTCATGCACAGGGTAATTCTTCTAATGAAACTTCAACTGACGAGAGGCGTAGGCAATCACCCTAGTGTCATGCATCAATACCGCACCAAGCCCAATACGCAATGCATCACAATATATGGTCTAAGACCCCGAAACTACAGGCAACACCAATATTGGGTTATATTCAATGCAGTCTTGAGCTTCTGAAAGCTCATCTCACACTCATCGGACCATCTGAAAATAGCACCCTTCTGGGTCAACTTGGTCAATAGGGATGAAATAGATGAAAACCTCTCCACGAACCAGCGATAATAACCTGCCAACACTAAGAAGCTCCGAATCTCTATAGCTGAAGTTGTTCTAGGCCAGTTCTGAAGTGCCTCAATCTTCATAGCATCCACCTTAATGCCCTCGGAAGATACAACATGGCCCAAAAAGGCAACCGAGTCCAACCAAAACTCACACTTCGAAAACTTGGCATATAACTAACGATCCCTTAAAGTCTGAAGTACAATCCGAAGATGCTGCACATGCTCCTCTTGACTGTGGGAGTAAACCAATATATAATCAATGAAGACAATCACAAAATAATCCAGATAGGGCTTGTACATCCGGTTCATCATGTCCATAAAGGATGTTGGGATTAGTCAAGGTAAATGACATCACCAATACTCATAGTGACCATACCAGTCCGAAAATCTGTTTTAGGGACATCCAATGTGTTACACCCCATGTTTTCGTATGTGAAAGTACGCCATAAGTAAATTGATAAAAGCCTGGAAGTGAGATGTTACATTTCGCATTTTCGTACGTTAAAGTTTCGTTGTAAGTTAATCGACGTAAGTTCGAGAATTAGATTATTTTTGGGATTATAAGTAATATGCTATTTCAAAACAAGTGATAAGTAAATTCGTGAAGGTGAGAGGGGAAAAAAATCAAACAAAATGAGTTCCGTCGAAGTTTGACAATTTGGGGATAAAATACGATCCAAGTTATAATACCCGATATTTATGGACTAGTGCCATACAAGGTGCCACATGACTATGATAGTAAGGTGTATAAAGTATGTTAAAAGTGAGTAGTATTATAAATAATTTGAGATAATTCTTAGTTATGTGGGTAATTGGTTAATTATTGGTTAGTGGGAGATTATCAAGTTAATTAGGAGATTAGTGGTTAATTAAGGATAATTTTGGATAAGCTTAAGGTGCCTAACGTGACAGCCCAAGCAATGCCTCACTAGTCATTAAAAATAGGTGGCGCATCTATGGAATTTGGTGTCCAAATCATTTTCTAATGTGGGTCCCACAAACCAAAAACTTTAGAGGTTTCTTATCTCATTAAGATGCTAAGCTTGCTAAGAAAGGATGGAGCTCACCACTTTTAAAGGCCTCTTTATCTTGGAATTCGTATGAGATTATCAAAGAATTCATAAGTAACGGATCCCTTTATCTTGGAATCTCTTTATCTTTAATTCATTAAGGAATTCACACGAGATTATCAAAGATCTCTTTATCTACAAGTAACGGGTCTCCTTCAACACATAATTCATATGAGATTATCATGTAGTAGCAGCGCGAGATGCAACTCTAAGAGAGCACGATACAATCTTTCTCAAGAATATCCAACGGTTTTTTTCCTACTCCAGGTATGTTAATGTTAAGCCCTTCCTTCATTTTGGCATGATCTCGTAACTGCATGTGTTTGATAATGAGGCATAAAAAGAAGTTCATACTCCCGAATTTGTATACATTATCCTAGTCTCATAAGTCACAGTATTTTCCCTTACCGGGACTTCATATTCAATTGAGTAGTCTTCTTCCAGTCAAGAGAGCGGAGGGTCTATATATATACAATATTACAGTATTTTCCCCACCACCGAGCTATAATCGGTGGGAAGGCCCCTATTGAGAAACCTCAAAATAGATGGTAAGTTATATACCGATCCTACTGTGGTCGAGCGCCTATGAGCGAGCTCAGCATGGCCGAGATATAGAGCCTAGTATGGCCGAGTGCCTATGAGCTGGCCTAGTATGGCCGAACGCCTATGAGTGAGCCTACTACGGCGGAGCAGTTACATGTTCCTAGCCTTATAGAGCCGGACATCTATTTTATTTACTATATTGAGAGAGTTAAGTCAGTATCAATAGGTAAGTATATATCCAGATCATCTTTGACTCCCAGTTACTTTCAGTTATTATTTTATCAGTTCAGTTTTAGATTTCAGTTATTTTATTGCCTTATATACTCAGTACATTATTTGTACTGACGTTCTTTTTGCCTGGGGACGCTGCATTTCATGCCCCCAGGTCCCGATAGACAGGTCGAGATTCCTCCAAGTAGGTTATCTCCCAAGCGGAAGATGTTGGTGCGCTCGCTCCGTAGTTACTTATTTGGTCAGTATAATTAGGACATGTATTGATTGGTATGGTGGGTTTCAGTCCCGACCTTTGTGATATTTATGTACTCTTAGAGGATTGTAGACAAATGTCATGTATACATATACTTGTATGGCCTTGTCGGCTTATGTTTTGAGTTTACAAATGATCATGTTGTCCTTATAGGCCCGTATGTCACATGTTTAAGTTTTTATATCAGGTTTGGTCGTACTATATTAAGTATTCCCTTATGTTTATTCTGGTTAGCCCATGACGGCTTGTTTGGCCCATTTGCCAATGAGAGTACGATAAGAAAGAGATGTATGTTGGTACTCGGTTGAGTAAGATACTGGGTGCCCATTGTGTCCCATAAGTTTGGGTCGTGACGGAAGTGATATCAGAATAGTTCTGTCCTAGGAAGTCTACAAGTTGTGTCTAGTGGAGTCTTGTTTATGGGTGAGTTGTGAACCACACTTATAAGCAGGAGGCTACATGACATTTAGGACTGTCACTCTTTCTTCTTACTCTAGATCGTGTTGTAGGGCTCATTTGTAAGAATTCAGATTCCTAAATTCTATTATATTCGTAATACAACAATACCTACATCCAAAAAGACGATTGGTAAGAGATTGAATATGGCTGTGGAAGAGTTGAGTCAGAGGAACTCGATTTTTGCATCATGCTTATGATGGATAAATATGAGGTATTCAGTAGATCATGTGTGTACTAAGATGTGTAAGTTTCTTGATAAGGATCCCTAAGGCAATATTGTCTATCCACTCTTACGGTAAAAAGGAATAATAGAATCGGAAGGTAGACACAAGTTTCAGCAAGCACAATAAGCAAAGTGAAGAAATGTATGAGGTACCGAGTTAATGAAGATTAACAATATTTACAATTCAAGTAGAGAAAAATAAGCATTTTGAGTTACCTTCAATTGTAATAGAGGTATGTACAATTAGCCACACCCATCATATTTATGCTCCATGGGAGCCAACAGATATAGTTTAAGAGAAGGACGGGATATCAGGAACCGGGTTGGGTTAGAGTAACCCAAAATGATGGTTGGATTGTTTATGTTAGTCGACTCCAAAGGATATTGTAAATGTGCAAACAAAATCTCCTTGTGAGGCACCCAGATGGTGCACTCTAGAATAATACATCTAGATATGAATACTAGAATGATAAAAAAGAAAAGAAAAAAAGGACAGTATTATAGAGTCTATAGTCAAGTGAAGGAAAAGACGAGAGGTGACGGACCTTGAGGCAACAAAAGAGTATAGGTCATAAAGTCACATCCTCATTTTGAGAAATAAGTTCATGACTCTAACATGATTACCAGAAGGAAAAGTTAGACCCCAGAGTAACAGAAATCAGTATGGATTGGTGAACAAGATAAACTAAATATGAATTAGGGACTGAGTGGTTTGATAATGGTCGACATCATGAGAGTTTCGGATTGCGTTCCGACAATAATAGAATGGACAACATGAGAGATTCATGAGAAATTCAGAGAATGGTCATTCAGGAAGACGCTTCCTTAAAGCAAGATATGTGAGCAAAGTTAAGCTTAAGGGGCTGTATGTGCCAATAATACTAAGTGTCACCCTCGCGAGTAAGGAATTTGTTATTGGTATAGAAGGATTACCGCAAGGCGAGTAAGGATCATCGATGATGTGAAATGACACCAAAGGAAAAGAGGTAAAACANATATATACGTAGATCATCGTAGCGCTAAATCTCAGTACTCTCCTAAAGGGGGGGGGGGGAATATGGAGTGATGTGGCATTAAGTCTGAATTAAGTGGTTATAATAGCTTTGGAATGGTAAAGGAAGAATGAGATAAAAATGAGAAAGAAATGAGATTGCAATAATCCAAATCCTACCGAAATTCTACGATTCCAGAACATTATGCAAGCACGACATCAAGGAGAGGAAGTATGGGTTCCTGCCCGAGATGTTATTGATAGATAAGGAGCCAGTGCGAGACATAAGTTAAGACAAAGGAAATAACCCAAGAAAGATTACGCGGAATATTGATATGAGAATGGGCCAACGAGTAGTTAGTAGTTGATTCAGGAAGAGCCTAGTTATGTCTAGACAAGAGGATACAAACAAATCAACATATCGTGCGAGATAAACATAGTGAACCCCCAACATAGTGAATTCAGTCTTGCAGTTATGATATTGTAATCCTTGAGAAATATTCAGATAGTAGTGGGGTAGTTAAAGATACCATATGAATATTATGGGAATACAGTCAAAACTTCAATTCTGGAGCAACCGTACAAGCACATAAGGGTGGAGGTAAGTAACTAAGGAATTTTATAGGTGATTATGAACATCAAGAATTCTATTAGGTATACAATGTAATAGGCTCACAACTTTACTAGGGCCAGAAGGTATCCCTAAGTACTATAACAAAAGAATTGCTAAGGAAATAAGGAAGAAGGTTTCAACCTAAGCTCGGTAATCTAAAGAGGAATGGTGTTATAACAACAGTCTCACAATGAAATTATATGTACTCCATAAGAAACTGGCACCTACTGTGGCTAATAAAAGGGAAGTAAAATCAGAAGTGATATTCAAGATCATATGAGTGGTATGGAATTCAAACAGGCGTGGGAACAAAGATAAACTAAGTATGCACGCAACAAGAGTCAGAAAGACCAGGAAAAGTAATGTCTTACATTTAAAGAAATCTGAGAAGGAACGAAGAGAATTATTTGATTAATGATCCAGATTTAGTTACGTTATGAACGCACTTAATATTTCAGAGTATTATTCATACAACATACATATTGACATTCAAACAGTCGTAGAAGACTTCGGTATAAGTTAAAAGAAAAAATTGAGTCCAGGTCATAGACAAATGATAGAATGGTTAGATGATGGTAGCACGGATATTCCATAGTGTCCATGAAAGGATAAAGTAATAACTAATACCATGAGCCGCAGATCGGAAGATAGCTTAAGCCTACATAAAGGTTGATAAGAGGGAAGAGGAAATTAAAGAGCTACATCAACTAAGTAAATCAGGAGTCTGATTATTGGACCCAGAAAATTATAGAAATCATGATTGAGAACATAGAAGAATCACTCTTAATATCAGAGGTGCAAGAGAGATAGTACAATTGCCATATTCTATAAAGCAAGTTAGAAGAGTACCAGCCTTATAAGAAGTCAATATGAAGCTCGCACCAGAGGTGTAAGTGTTATAATAGAGTTTCAAGTTGTGGATGTGAATTATACCTATGTGGAAGTGAGGTCATGAAAAAGATAGAAGATGTGATGCGAGACTTTAAGTTAAGTAAGGTAAAGGTGAACAATGTATGGGATACTCAAACGTAGAAGGTTGTGAACAGTCCATACTTCAGATAAAAGGCTAGAAGCATGAGGATTCAGTATCTAGGAATGATAGAGGTGTCGTTAGTGGCATATCTTCCCACCTATGGTTTCTAGGTACCGAGAGATCTAGTCAAGAGAGTAAAGAAGAATTAGAGACGATATGATGTATCGCTTGATGTTCCAGAATAACATAAGGAAATCTATGGTGCAAGCAAGTTGAACGAAGGTTGAAATTAGAATTAATAGATATGTGTAGGTATCAAGCTAAAGTATGGTAGATCGACAAGGTTTTAGGAAGACAAGAGTATTGATAAGAAAAGGCAAGTGACAAGGTGACGAAAATGGATAAGTCCTCGGGATTAAGCCCGTGAAAACAAGAGAGCTGATGATTTTTCTAAGTTATAGAAAGTTCAGTATAACCTGAATGAACGCAAAGGAGTCTAAGACTAATAGCATTTAGAAGAAATGGAATGATGCCCTGGCAGTGGAATAAGGGTGTAATTGTGATAAATAAAGGATGACGTTTGGGCCTTCGATTGAGTAACGATTTGAAGAAGAAGAAAAAGGGATTTCATGAATTGTACAGGATTTGAGATGCTATGAAATACGGTTATGGAAGCATGGTATCGCCCCTAGGTGAATCAATCTAATCACTTCAGATGTTCTCCAATGAGACGCGAGCCCAAGCGGCAGTGTTACAGAAAAAGTCATGTTATCAATGGTAGATTATTGATCAATATTGAGGTGAATCAACAATGGATGGATAAAAGTTACAACGTATGAGACGAGAATAGGCCGTCATTCTTAAGATGAACAATAATGAGGGAGAATTAAAGGATTTAGACTTATACATATTGGATAAGCAACGAGTGTAAGCTGGAGTTTGGTGGCAGACCTCAGTAACAATAAACCGAAGTAAGAGTTATGGTATAGTATGACCTATGTAGATGAATGTAAAGCCATAGACGCCTAGAGGGACATCTTTTCATAATTTTGTATATGTTCATAAAGTGAGTCCGAGAGATTGGCTCAAAGCTCGAGGGAAGAGTCGCATAGGAGCACATACAAGGAAAAAGTCATATAGACTGCATGATAGAAGGTATCAACAGTTGGGGGGAATGCCCTGGCCTTTGGATTTATTCATAGAACAGTTGCATAAAATGGCAAGAAGAGTACTAAAGTATTAGCTAGAGCTATGGGTTATGAAACTAATAAGTGCATCAGTCAACATTCGAGGACGAATTTTCCAAAGGGGGAATGATGTTACACCCCATGTTTTCGTACGTGAAAGTACGCCATAAGTAAATTGATGAAAGCCAGGAAGTGATATGCTACATTCCGTATTTTCATACGTTAAAGTTTTGTCTTAAGTTAATCAACGTAAGTACGTGAATGAGATTATTTTTGGGATTATAAGTATTATGCTATTTCAAAATAAGTCATAAGTAAATTCTTGAAGGTGAGAGGGTAAGAAAATCAAAGAAAATGAGTTCCGTCGAAGTTTGACAATTTGGGGATAAAATACGGTCCAAACTATAATACCCAGTATTTATGAACTAGTGCCATACAAGGTGCCACATGACCATGATAGTAAGGTGTATAAAGTATGTTAAAGTGAGTAGTATTATAAGTAATTTGAGATAATTCTTAATTATGTGGGTAATTGATTAATTATTGGTTAGTTGGAGATTATTGATCTCGGTCAAACCCACACCACAATTAGGTAGTGAGGCGGTCGATGCAATAATAAACCCAACGAAGGTCGGGATCGAATCCACAGGGAGTTAGAATAGGGATTAGATGTATATCTAGTTTGATTGTGTGATTTGTCCTAAATTTCTCTTCCACATTCTTGATTATTGTTATACTTCTACTTTGTTCTACTGTTTGCAATTATAAAACTAAGATACAATATTTTTGGTTTTGTTATTTTTCGAATGATAAAATGATCTAGGGTCGTGACTTCAACCTAGGTGATTACCTAATGGGTTGTAAACTCTAGGGCAAGTTTGATTTATCGGGGTTGTAATATAGCAATCACACTCGAATACTCACTCTATACCTCTCGGTAAATTAAGTGATTTTACCCAATTTGGCTTTCTCAAGTCCAAATGGGTATTGCACAAAAAAGATAAATGCTCAAGTTGGGTCTTACTATCTCTAGATTCAACCCTTTAATCGGGGCTATCAATTTCTTGAGTTCACGACTTAG
Source organism: Nicotiana rustica (assembly GCA_005239535.1). Lineage (NCBI taxonomy): Eukaryota > Viridiplantae > Streptophyta > Magnoliopsida > Solanales > Solanaceae > Nicotiana > Nicotiana rustica. The sequence goes on along the minus strand of ML534887.1, from coordinate 49,035 downwards.
TCTCTCTTTCTCAAGTAGAGACTAAGTCAATTAGGGATGAATCAAGGTTTGCAACCATTATTTCTTGAGTTCAAGCAGGAACTAGGCTAAATATCACTAACCCAATCACAAACAAGCCCTAAATCAAACACCCATTAAATACTCACACTAGGGTTGGGTCACAACCCTCGCTAGAAATTTAGCTGCTCATGAAAGATGCAAAAATTAAAGAAGAAATAAAGACAGAGTCCATAATAATTAATTAGGGGGAGAAAATCTAATGTTTGGAGATAAATCTAGTACAAAATTACTAAAAGCAATAATCGGCTCAGGTTCTCTCCCTAAACAAAACTTAACCTAAAAATGACAAAAAGTCCTCTTTATACTAAGCTGAAAATATCTGACAAAAATGCCCCAACGGAGGTTGTGCGGCCGCATAATTCTGAGTGCGGTCCGCACTATGAGATTGACTAGTCAACTAGGCCTTCTATGGTCACATAAAAGTGGGATGCGACCGCACTTCATCTAGTTGTGCGGACCTTAAATTTATGAGTACGAATGCACACTTGACTTGGGCTGGGACTTGGACCTGCTTCTGCGGACCGCACATTTGTGAGTGCAGCCGTACACTGGCTTTTGCGGATGCACAATAATCGTGTGATCCGCACAAATTCACTTCAAGGCTCTCTAAATCTATTCTCTAGCGGCCCTCATATTAGTGAGTGCGGCTGCACTCTAGCTCTTGCGGCCGCACAATAATGTTGCCGTCCGCATACCTTCAATTGCACATAATTCCAACTTCTCTGAATCTCTCTTCTGCGGCTGCACCAAAATTATGCGGTCCGCATACTCTGAAGCTGATTTTGACAGGGTTCCTTCATTGTTTGCGGCCACACACAGTATTGTGCGGTCCGCGCTGTAAGAAATTTTTCCCCGTTTTCTTCCTTGTTCAATTTTGACTCCTTTTTGAGTTGCTTTTTACTTTTTTGGCTCGTTTCCCAATATTCCTGCAAAAAACCTCATTTCATTAGTTCTCAGGGGTACCTTGAAGCATTTTGAGCTAAAATACAAGTAAAAGAGAGCAAATAAGCGGTCAAAATCCTTACTTATAAACTCTCCCAATTAGGTATCAAAACCCACACCACAATTAGGTAGTGAGGCGGTGATGCAATAATAAACCCAATGAAGGTCGGGATTGAATCCACAGGGAGTTAGAATAGGGATTAGGTGTATATTTTTAATACCCAATTGTTTACCAAAAATATTTTAAAGTCGCATATATACCTTCAAAATCATGCATTAATAGCAATTGGTATTTTTCCATAATTTTTTCTACATTTTTATTAATTTGTCCAGTATTTTATTTCTAATAAATAATTATAAAATTGCATCAAAAGATTTCAAAAATATTTCTCGATTTAATTAATTATTTATGGTCCTATTAAGACCAAAATTATTCCATAAATAGCCAAATTGGCACATCTTGGCTATAATTGGAATAACTTTGCAATTATAGTCCATGCCTGAAATTAGTCCTTTATGTTTTTGAATACCAAATAATCATTTTTAAATTATTTTCATGCATATAATAATTTTTTATAATTACTAATTATGTTATAAATTATTTTTGAATAATTTATTTCGAGTATTTAATAAATAGCCTATTTCTATTTCAATTTTAGCCTAAATTAACCAACCAGTCCCTTACTAAACCAGCCCAAACACTTAATTAGGCTTGCCCAAAGACGCAGGCCCAAGCCCCTACCTACCCGACACAATGCTGATTAAATCTTGGCCGTTCATCAATTCTGATCAACGGCCCGAATTTGTTCTTTCCCTAATTAACCTAACACCGATACCCCCCTAACCCCTCATTCTCTCTTCCTCACCGCCATCACCCCTCTCATTCTCTCTCAATCTCCCTCTGCTCTAACCCTAATCCCCTTCGCCGGTTGTTTGCTCGTCGTTAACAATGGTGGCTCACCACCACTCCCAGCCTCAACGGCTCCCCCATGACCGGATTCTTGATGTCTCGTGGTCCTCAAGGAACCAGTGGATGTTAACTCATACCCCATGTCCTGTTCTCACCATTCTCAGGCCACCATGGCTCGATTGAGTAAGATCTTCCTGTTTTCTTTTTAGACCTACAGTTTCTAAGCCTGTCTCTCTCTATCTCTAGGTTATCTCTCTTAAAACCCGAACTTCATCTCTTAGGTATTTAGATCTGTAATGGAACTAAGAATATTTGAGCTATTTTACCTGTTTTCTATGAAAACTTTTCTGATTTTCGAAGCGTCTCTTCATCTTCATAACTACGGTTTCTGAAACTTCTATTCAAAACGATTTTCTCTGATTTTAAGTGTTATTCTATGATTCTTGTTATGTTTAAATGATTTTTATAAAGTTCTCTCTTAACCTAACTAGTTATGTGGAAAACCCCTCATTTTTTGGCTTTAGTCTTGGATTCTGAGTTCGTTCTTCCTAAACTGTTCATTCGATTTGTCTATGTGTTTGATTCTCTTGGGTTCTGCTTCGATTAATTTGATTTTACCCTAATATGTCCATTAGGGTTTCGTATTTTCCGATTCCTTCTGTTTGTACTTGGGTTTATTTGCTTATTCACGAATGTTTATAATATCTCCCTTAGAATTAGTATTACTTTGATTCTTTGAATCCCTGATTTCATGTGTTGATACTCGTATGCCTATTTCTGGTTATTTCCCTAATTTTCACGATTGTTAAATTACAGCTTGCCTTATTGATTATATTATTTACCGATTCTTACCATTGCTTCCTTAATTAAACCCCCATGTTTCTAGCCCTAATTACTTATTCTGTACCTACAGTGTTTGAATTCTTTCCCTAATTGTTATACTCCAGCTATGTGTTTTCTTTCCTTAACTTGTTTTCTGTCCTTTACTGTTTGAAATGACTCCCTTAATTAAGGGAAGACTTGGACTGATTTTATTTTAATTGATTCTGAGTTCTATAATTACTGAACAATCTGATTCTTACCTTATTTACCTAGCTTTCACACTACTATATATATGCTTTCTTCTACTCTCATTAGACAGTCTCCTACACACGAACACATTAGTTCACAACTCTCACTCACTCTTAATGCTTTTCTGCTCTCTCTTGTTACTTGCTATTATTACTGAACTAGCCGGCTATAAGCCAAGGCTAGCTATTGCATTCTACTGCTCTTCACTTTGCGTTTACTCTCCTTAACTGGTATGTTATGATTTAAATCCAAGCTTCAAACATCTATGTGTTTTTTTACTGCTGTCATTTTCTGATATTCTGAAACTTCTCATCATGCAGTTAGTATGTTTTCACTTAGCATATTAGTTCTGCCTTAGTTCAACTTAGGATCAACATGTTTATGAACTTTTTTATTCCCTTTGTAGCATGTCCCAGCCTGACTCTGCTCTATTTATGTTTGTTTGGTTTCTAGTATGAACTTTCCTTTGCAAAGCAATTTGTTACCCTAGGGTGGCTGATTCTATGCTTAATTCTGTTTAGTGTAACTATGTCCCAATTGTCAGTTCTGAAATTCATATACCTGTGCCATGTTTTGTATTATTAGATATCCCCTAAAACCATGAACTCTTAAGAGACTTCTATGCTTATGTTTGTTATGTGTCTACTTTGTGTGTTGTATATGTCCCCAATCCCCAATACCCCTGGGTGTATCATGTTGTTGATTCTATTTGCTTTGAGTTCCTTCTATTATTCTGTTTGATTCCTCAAGTGTACACCGTTCTCACTTAACTTATTTTACTACTAAGCAACTCCAATTTTTTATAAGACTTCTTTACTTATATGTGTCCTTTTCAGTACTGTTTTTCATACCAAAACCTTTTCAAAACTATGTCAAACACTCTCACTCTACTCTTACGTCCTTAGGTTCTGCCCCTCCAGTGCATGACAGCCTTGGGATCCCTGTGAGATCTCTCTGAACTCTGACCCACTGGGGCTGGCCCTTCCACACTGCACTTACTCAGTTCCTGTTACGAAATCTGGGTGTGATCACTGCCTGGGATCCTTGAGGTCCTTAGGGAACTCTGACACACACGGACATGAGGATTGGCTATGAGACTTTGGGAATCTGAGGTTATGGAAAGTTTGGTATCTTCAGGATACATTTGTACCTGCTTCAGGCTCCCTATAACTTAACTTCTTTTTTTTATAACCTATTTATGTAATGTATTCAGCTGGTTTGTAATAATTATTGTAAAAAAATATTGGGGATGGCTAGTGAAATGGGGTGGGTAGCTATATAGTTCTGCTAATGTCATTGGGTAGAAAAGCATGTCTTAGGCTTTACATTATTCCTATCTGTATTAGAATCCATGTTTTAGGACCCCTATATTCATCCAAATCATGCCAAACATGCACTAGATATCATGTCCCTAGGATTTCATGTCTACTGTTTCAGCATCTCACCAATGTCTTATGTTTATCACTTAGAAATCCTGCTCCTAGGACAATAAATAACATTAACATAAAAAAATATTATCGCTCATGTGTGCACTCAAATCGCGTTTTAATAATTCTATAACCCTTGTCTGCATTTGGATATCATGCCCTAGGAATTCTGTGCATTTTTGAGATTGTGTCTTAACAATTCTACCATTCGTATGCGCATATTAGATACCATGCTCTTGGACATTGTTTGTTTAAGACGCCTAGTTTTAACTACTGGTTCATGAAAAGGTCTAAAGGAGTCTCACGTATAATTGTCATGAACCTCTGCATTCTCAGATTCGTAGAGCATCATGTTTTTTTTAGTTAAAACAACTACTGAGCTGTCTAATGATTCTGGTAATTGTTAATTGCACCATTCCACGCCTATGCAAGCCTTAGGTAAACCTCTATAAACTGAAAAACTATTTTTGATTGTGTTTTTTGCTTAAAGACCCACATGTTTAAGAATCAGTAGGCAACTGATTAGGACCCCGTTATTGATGTTTGTAAAAACAGTGTCATGTACTTCTGTGCTTTAGCCTTCACTTAGATATCTTGTTTAGGATCCTGTCTAACAAAACCGCCTCTTGTTTGCGTTTGAGACGTGCTGCTTATGTGTATTATCTGTGGAGGTAAATCTGGCCCTCTTAACTGCTTTTCGCATTTATTTGTTAAAGTCCTATTTGTTCTTGCCTGTCGCCTAGAATTTTATCCTTTTAAAACCTTAAGGTTTTGTCTAGAACTGCCTATATCTAGAGGTCCTAAATTCCTCCAGGACCACAAGAAAGGGATGGGTAACAACACGCTTACTGTTCGTTGAATAAAACTCGCTTAATAATCGCTAAGGGGTGGGACAAAGGTTAGAAAGGATATGATGGCCAGTGCGCTAATGCCACGTGTAGTCCCTCACCGAGGAGCAATTACCGGGTATTTCATGGATGTGATCCTATAGGATAAATAACTTAGGACCTCCCCTTATCCTTACATATGTGTGCTTAGACTGTGAATCTTCTAAAATTTTTATCACATATGTATGCTTAGATTGTAAATAGTTTTCAAACCTTAATTTGTTTGCATGTGTATGCTTTGACTGCCTATTTTCTACTTGTTTAATTCGCAAATTTTGTTTGGACGGGAACCACTGTTGTGGACTTTGAGGGGTGCCTAACACCTTCCCCTCGAAGTAATATCAAGCCCTTACCCAATCTCTGGTTGTACAATTAGTGACCCTTAATAGGTGCCCTAACGCACCTTAATTCGTTAGGTGGCGACTCTTCAAATCCTTCACACCCCTTATCCCAAAAGGAAATGAGTTGTCCCAATAATGTCAAAAATCCCGACCGATCCGAAAGGAAAGGAAAAAGGGGGTGCGACAGCATGGAGACTCTGCTGGGGATTTTAGGCTTTTACCATTTCAAACTGCTTTGTGAATTTGTATCTTTACTTTGTTAATACCTGCACCCTTTCCCTTTCCCCCTTTATGTGCAATTAATTGTTTATTTCTTTCATTTATTCTTTTGTTCTTTGTTTTACTTTGTAACCACTTTAAATTATAACCGTTGTATTTACCGCTTTCATAATGTGAAAATACATGACAACATGCTTTTTATTGCTGCATAATCATGCTCAACATCATATTCCACTCGTGCTTATACAAATCCTATAGCAACGCTTGATGAGTGGTTGCGCTCTTCCTATTTATATCACCCTCTAAATTCAAAAAGGCTTATTTGCGGTAAAAGCAGTCGATCAACGATGCAGTCGATGGTTCTGTGCCTTCCCCCTTGAGTTGTCCGCTCAAGGGTACCGGTCTAAAACCCCATAGAAAACCTTACTCTGTTATACTGTGCATGCATCATGGTCAAACCTAGACAAGTTAATGTGTTGTCCATGCAATAACTCTTTAAGAAAGCCTTGTCCAAAGTCCACCGGGGTTTTAATAATCCCAACGGACGCAATCACGTTCTGTGCATTTATTTGGAGAACTAAATGCCTGTATGCTAATCATAAATGTATAAATAGTCGAGTCTGGCGGGGGTAAGGGCCTAACTATTTTTGTCTTGCAGAAAATGAGGCACGAGGTCCCCATATTTGGTATGGTTAGCAATATCCCTCCAATTCTCCTGAACTGGTGGGAAGACCTTCCCTCCAGTGACAAGAAACATGTCATGAAGTATCTAGGAAATTTACCATCTCTATTGGACATCCAATCAAACAACATGTTGATCGAGGCCGCTACCTTGTTTTGGGATAGTGAAAGAGCTGTATTTCGCTTTGGGAAGATTGAGATGACACCATTGTTAGAAGAGATAGGAAGACTAGCTGGGTTAGTTTGGGAAACCCCTGGGTTATTGGTGCCTGAGAACCGCACTGGCAGAGGTTTCTTGAAAATGATGGGGTTGAAGAAGAACGCTGAGTTGGAGTGTTTGAAGCAGTCATACGTACCCTTCGAATATTTATATGAAAGATACGGTCACAACAAGTCATACCGTACCTATCACGACGAGTTTTCCATCACCTCTCTGGGTCATATCCACCGTAGGGTATTCGTATTCATTGTATGCTTTTCTGGGATTGATAGTGTTTCCAACCAAGAGGGAAAGGATTCACACTAGGTTGGCTAAGGTAACCAAGGCGTTGATGGAAGGGATTGATGGGCAAGCCTCCAACATTGTTCCTATGATCATAGCTGATATTTACCGAGCCTTAGAGCGTTGTCAAAGAGGATCTAAGCATTTTAAGGGTTGTAACCTGTTGCTACAACTATGGCTCTTAGAACATCTTCAAAAGGGCCAGTATCGCCAAGAACTTCCACGAAGGGCCTGGAATGACCACATTGCTTTCCACCGCCCCAATGGAATGACATATATTCCAGACAGATATGCTCAGCTAGAGACTGCCAAGGAGTGGGTAGGTTCTTTGATAACCTAAAGGAGGAGCAGGTACAATGGATGTTCGAGTGGTTCCCGACGGACGAATTTATCATCAGGTCCAGGGATGCGCCACACCTAGTGCTGATCGGGTTGAGAGGTATATATCCTTACGTTCTTCTCCGGGTCATGAGACAGGCAGGCAGGAAGCAAGTTGTGCTGAGGGTTGATAAGATGAGCCACTTCAGAGCTGACTTCCAGGATGACGATGTCCCCTAGAAGTGCCAAGCCCAACACATGTGCACCTTTCTACTCGGCGTGGTTGGAAGACGACTTGGATGTGTTAGTGAGGCTAGGAATCAACCGAGGCAACAGAATCATAGACGAGAATGCTGAGGCTCAGGTCAAGTACAACCGGCTACGCAAAAGGATCCATGACTCTGAAAATGAGAACCGAGAGATACATGAAACCAACAAAAGGTTGATCGAAGAATGGAAAGATATTGCTATCCGTTCCAACAAGAAGATGGAATACTTGGAGCGTGGCGTAGTGGAGCTGGAAGAAAAAATCATCAAGAGCGTTGAAGACTGCCAGAAAGCCGAGGGGAATAAAGGAGGTCACCTGGCCAGAGCATACCTGCTGCTAGGATTGTGTGAGCTAGGGAACTTGTTCGATGGGATCAAGGATATCGAATCTGGGGAAGGTCCTTTTGGGACCAAGAAGTCTAGGATTACCCTTTATTGCTTTCATCAATGTAATAAGGCTGAGTGCCATTAGTGACTTTATTTCCTGTTTATTGTTCTAGTGTAGTTTTTGGATTCGTCTATTTTACATTAATGAAATGAGGAATTTTTGGCATCTAAGTTCTCCAAATCAACTTGGCGCTAGGACTACCTCGGGCACAACGAGGCTCCCAAAATTAGGACACACACTTACGTTTCTGCAATATGTGTTTAAATATCGCAAATACCCTTTCTCATGATCCTCACTGACTTGGCTACCTTTTGTTTTTGTTTTCTTTCTTTTGATTATTCCCATCCCCAAAGGTTGGTTCGTGCAGTCTGGCATCATCATCATACCGCACAAGATCTAGGGGCCCTCTACCTTCTCCTCCTCCTAGTCCACCTAAAGGCAAAAGAAAATTGGAATATTTGAGCAATATCAGAAAGGAAAGCACAATGCCAGCTGAACGAACGGAAGCTTCTAACAGTCAAGGTACTCAGGTTCAAAATGATGCTGTGACCCAACTCGAGCAAAGGTTATTGAAACTCCAAGGGGAGCTCGAACATGTTCGAAACTTGGCAAATCTATCCTTCTCACTTAGCGTTCCGGATGTCAATCATCCAAACACCCAAAATCCCATACCTCCTCAGAATACCCCAAACAAACAGAATCCTCCTGCAACTCACCACCATACAACTCCACCAAAAAATCAAACCGTTCCACCACAATACCAACACAACATTTTCCACACTCCGAGAAACACCCCAGTGATCATCCCTGAACCACAAAACTCTACCAATGACCACCTATATGCTCATGCGCCAGACCATCAGAACAACCCCATCCACGTGGAGACTCTACCTCACTCCACCAAACTCATTTCTTACACACCTGAATCCAGTGAGAAGGATACGCTTATTAAGAACTTGGCTGAAGAACTCAAGAATCTGACTAGCCGAGTTCAAGGCGTTGAAGGAAGTAAGGGAGTTGAAGCATTTAACTATGATGATCTCTACATACAGCCCGATGTTGAGTTACCAAAGGGTTATAAACCTCCTAAGTTTGAGATGTTCGATGGTACAGGTGATCCCAGGGTCCATCTGAGGACCTATCGTGACAAAAGATGAGAAGATTCAGATGAATTTTTTATGAGGAGCCTCACAGGGGATGCTCTGTCTTGGTACATTATCCAAGACCCTAAAAAGTGGCCCAATTGGGTGAGCATGACATAAGATTTCATTGACCGGTTCAGGTTCAACACAGAGAATTCTCCAGACGTGTTTTATATTCAAATCTCAAGAAGAAGCCCACTGAAACATTTTGCGAGTATGCCACTCGTTGGAGGTTTGAAGCAGCCAAGGTCAGGATCGCCCTAGATGAAGAGCAAATGAATAAATTCTTCGTCCGGGCACAATACCCACAGTATTATGAGAGGCTGATGGTGATTGAAAACCATAAATTCTCTGACATCATCAAACTAGGTGAGAGTATTAAAGAAGGGATTATGAGCGGAATGATCACTAATTTTGAAGATACTACAAGCCACGAATAAAGCGCTGCAATCTAGAGGCATATCCAAAAAGAAAGATGTGGGATCTGTAATGGTTGCACAGGGACCCAAATCCCTACTGACGTATCAAACCTCTCCACTTACATAACAAGCACCTCCGCCCACATATCAGCAAACACCTCCACCAAAATATCAATCATCTCCTCCACCTACTTATCAGACCACATCTCCCAGGTATTCCCAAAAATCCACTGTTTATCATACATACAACTCCCAACCTTCTCAATACCAGTCACCTCAAGCTCACCAAAATTTCCCAAGACCTCGACCCAACTTTGACCGTAGGCCACCCAAGCAATACACCTCCATTGCCGAGCCCAAAGGATGAAAGCTGCTGGTTATGTCACTCCTATCCCTGCTGTAACCTCAAAAAATCCATCCCAGTAGGTCAATCCAAATAAAACATGTGCATACCATTACGACATGAAAGGGCATACCATTGATGAATGCCACTCACTGAAGGATAAGATCCAGTCTCTGATTTAAAACAAGGTCATCCAGGCTAAGGAAACTACTCCCAATGTCCGTAATAATCCGCTCCCAGACCACAGGGGTAGAGGCATCAACGTGATAGAAATAGAGGAAGAGTGGACCCAGAGGGGTCAATCGGGTTGATCAAAGAGGGTGACGACCCAAAGAAGCCAGCGGTCACACTCAATCCCATCATAGTCCAGATTCAGCCGTCTGGAGATGTTGAAGTAGTTGCGTCAGTTCCATTCATGTTTGAATCAACACCATCTGCCAATGAACCTGTGCCGTTTGAGGTTGAAGTAATGCCACCTGCCACTGTACCTGTCCCATTTGAAGTAAAGGTAGACACACCAATTACAGTAATAGTGTCAACCACGCCGCATTTCAACACCAATGTTGTACGTTGGGATTACGCAGTTGAAGCAAGAAAGAAAGGTAAGGTCAATATAGAAGAAGTTGGTGCCGCACAGGGGATGACCAGGACCGACAGGGTCTATAAACCTGAACACTTGGAAGAGTCTAGAAAACATGCTTCCAACAGATCGCCCATCATTGAAACAGGTCCAGATGATCTTTGGAGGAAGGTGCAAGCCAAAGAATATTCATTCATAGTTCAACTGAACAAAACTCCATCCTAGATATTCATTCTATCATTGCTGCAGAATTCAGAAACACATAGGAATACGTTGATGAAAGTGTTGAACGAAGCATATGTGCCCAATAGCATCACCAGTTGATAAATGGACAACATGGTGGGGCAAGTACTGGAAAGTCACAAAATCTCTTTCCATGAGGATGAACTACCACCTGAAAGGCTAAGTCACAACAAGGCACTGCACATCACTGTGCAATGTGAGGATTATTTCATTACCAGGTTTCTAATCGACGGAGGATCCAGCCTCAACATTTTCCCACTGACAACACTCAAGAGGTTGGGCAAGGGATTGTAAGAGATACGAGAAGGGTTCGTGAATGTAAAGGCTTTCGACGACTCTCAGAGGTACACCATTGGAGAAATCAGTCTTTGTCTACAGATGGGATCTACATGGTTTGAGGTTGAATTTCAGGTGATAGATATATCCGCGTCCTATAATATGTTATTAGGACGACCATGGATATATGCCGCTGGGGCTGTGGCATCAACATTGCATCAGGCAGTGAAATTTGAGTGGAATCACCAGGAAGTAATCATCCATGGAGATGGAAGCAACCCTATCTACAACCGCCAGACCATCCCAGTGGTTGAGGGTAGAAGAAGGCTGGGTGGAGAAACCTATCACCACATCAAGCGAGTCAACGCAATAGACAAAGATAAGTGGTGGGATAGTAAGATTGAGAGTATATTGAACTGGAGTGGATACGAGCCTGGAAAGGGACTTGGCAAGAATCTTTAAGGGATCTACAAACTGATACGGCTAAAGCGCCACGGCACCACTTTTGGCCTGGGATACAAGTACACTTGTCAAGAGTACAAAAACTAGTCGCCACCATGGCGCGGTCCTTACTATCTATTGGAGCGGCCTGTACCGCACTTGGAACAGAATTTCCAGCAAGCCGGTGTCATATGGGGATTAGAGGAGGAAGAAGCATTAGCATCCTTGAAGAAGCTTTTCCTGGAGGACGAGGATATGGACTGTTGTGTTATTGTTGAGGAGGAGGAGGAGGAAGTCCCTACAATCCAAGCTGTGAGCAAGGGATCATTCCTCAAGAATTGGACTGTCAGACCATCCAGGGCCCAACGAGTCCCGGGGTAGCAAGGCTGAACAAGCATTATTTATTTAATTTTTGCTAATGATTTCCTTTTCGCATTTCTGTTTTCCAATAAAATCTCCAATGTTCCAAAACATTTGTTTAAATTATCAAAATCGCTTTTACATTTCAACGAATCAGTATTTATTTATTATCGTTTTTCTCTCATTACTTTTATCTATACAACATTACTATTTCCTGTCTTGATGAACCAATGAATATGACATGCAATGAGACAACGCAACAAAAGGACATTGATTCAGAAAAAGAGGATGTCATACCCGATGAAATTTTTAGAAAAGTAGAGGATTTTGAAAGCAGACCTAAATCTAATCTGGACGAAATTGAGGTAGTCAACCTGGGAGATTCAGAGACTATCAAAGAAACTCGCATCAATATCCACTTGTCACCGTCAGAGAAGGAAGAATACACACAATTCTTGAAAGAGTATGAAGAAATATTCGCATGGTCGTACGATGACATGACTGGTATAAGTACATCCATTGTGGCTCACAAGTTGCCAACCAATCCAATGTGTCCCCCAGTAAAGCAAGAACTCCGGAAGTTCAAACCTAATATGAGTATGAAAATCAAGGAGGAAGTTACCAACCAAATCAACGCCAAGGTCCTCAGGGTGGTTGAATATCCAACATGGCTAGTCAACATCGTGCCAGTGCCCAAGAAAGATGGAAAGGTTAGGGTTTGTGTCAACTATCGGGATCTCAACTGGGCCAGCCCAAAGGATGATTTCCCCCTTCCAAACATACACATCTTGATTGACAATTGTGCAAAACATGAACTTCAGTCATTTGTGGATTGTGTCGCCGGTTACCATCAGATTTGGATGGACGAGGAAGACGCTGAGAAAACAGCTTTCATTACACCGTGAGGAGTATATTGTTACAAGATGATGTCGTTCGTCCTGAAGAATGCTGGGGCCACTTACATAAGAGCTATGACTACTATCTTCCGTGACATAATACATAAAGAGATCGAGGTATATGTTGATGACGTCATCATCAAGTCCAAGAAAGCCACCGACCATATAGCAGATTTTAGGAAGTTCTTCAACAGATTGTGGAAATACAACCTGAAATTAAACCCAGCAAAATGTGCATTTGGGGTTCTTGCTGGAAAATTGCTTGGGTTCATCGTCAACCGCCGAGGAATAAAATTAGATCCATCAGAGGTCAAGGCCATCCAGGAGTTGCCACCACCAAGAAATAATAAAGATGTGATGAGTTTTCTGGGACGGCTAAATTACATCAGCCGGTTCATAGCCCAGTCCACGGTCATATGTGAACCAATCTTCAAGATGTAAAAGAAAGATGCTAAGACCAAATCGACCGAGGATTGTCAGAAGGCCTTCGACAGAATCAAGGAGTACTTATCAACACCACCAGTCTTGGTGCCGCTTGAGCCAGGAAGACCCTTATTACTCTACCTTGCAGTACTAGATGGAGCCTTCGGTTGCGTTCTGAGGCAGCACGACGAGACAGGACGAAAGGAACAAGTTATCTATTATCTAGGTAAGAAGTTAACTCCATATGAGGCACGGTATTCTCTACTAGAACGTACCTGCTTTGCTCTAACCTGGGTATCCCAGAAGCCGAGGCACTACTTCTGTGCCTACACAACATACCTCATATCAAAGATGGATCCCTTGAAATATATCTATCAGAAGCCCATGCCCACTAGCAAGCTGGCTAAGTGGAAAATCTTGCTGAGTGAGTTCGATATTGTTCATGTGCCTTAGAAGGAAGTCAAGGGACAAGCATTGGCGAATCATCTTGCTGAGAACCCGGTGGATGGAGAATACGAACCCCTGAAAATGTATTTTCCCGATGAAGAAGTGTTGTTCATAGGAGAAGACATTGCATAATCCTATGGTTGTTGGAGAATGTTCTTCGATGGAGTAGCCAATATAAAAGGAGTCGGTATTGGATCAGTCTTGGGATCAGAAACTGGTCAACATTACCCGGTATCTGCCAAACTCAGATTTCCCTGCACCAACAATATCGCGAAATATGAAGCCTGCATCTTATGGCTCAACATGGACATTGACATGAATATTCAGGAGCTGCTGGTAATTGGTCACTCAGATTTGCTTATACACCAAGTACAAGGAGAATGGGCTACCAAGAATTCCAAGATACTGCCGTATCTGCACCATGTGCAGGAATTGAGAAAGAGGTTCACAAAGATAGAATTCCGACACGTCCCCAGAATTTAGAACGAGTTTGACGATGCACTGGCCACTCTATCATCCATGATACAACATCCAGATAAGAACTTCATTGACCTTATTCCAGTAAAGATCCATATCCAGCCGGCATATTTTGCCCATGTTGAAGAAGAAGCGGACAAAAAACCATGGTTCCACGAGATCAAGGAATACTTGACAACGGGAGAGTATCCAGAGCATGCAAATCATACCCATAAACGCACGCTTCAGAGATTTTCCAACCGTTTCCTCCACAGCGGAGGAACCCTGTACAGAAGAACTCCTGACTTGGGATTACTAAGATGTGTTGATGCAAAGGAAGCTTCCAAACTACTCGAGGAAATACATGTTGGAACCTGCGGCCCGCATTTGAATGGTTTTGTCTTGGCCAAGAAGTTACTTAGAGCCGGTTATTTCTGGATGATCATGGAGACGGACTGCAACCAACATGTTTAGAAAAGCTATCAATTTCAAGTACATGCAGATATGATAAAAGTACTCCCAAATGAGCTCAATGCAACAAGCTCACCTTAGCTATTCGCCGCCTAGGGAATGGACGTCATTTGACCAATCGAGCCTACATACTCAAATGGACACAAGTTCATCTTGGTAGCTATTGATTATTTCACCAAATGTGTCAAAGCAACATCTTACAAAGCAGTAACTAAGAAAGTCATGACAGACTTTGTCCGCGACCATATTATTTGTCGATTCGGAGTTCCAAAGTCAATCATCAACGACAACGACTCCAATGTCAATAGTGATCTGATGAAAGCCATGTGCGAGACTTTCAAAATCAAGCACAAGGATTCCACAACCTATATACCTCAGATGAATGGAGCTGTAGAAGCCTCCAACAAGAACATCAAGAAGATAGTGAGAAAGATGATAGAAAAGCACAAAAAATGGCACAAAAAGATATCATTTGCCTTATTGGGATACTGCACTATAGTCTGCACATCAACTGGGGAAACTCCTTACTTACTGGTTTATGGTACAGAAGCTGTTATTCCTGCTGAGGTGGAGATTCCTTCCTTAAGGATCATACAAAAATATGAGCTCAGTGACGCAGAATGGATCGGGAGCCGTTATGAGCAACTAGCCCTCATAGATGGGAAAAGAATGAATTCAGTGTGTCACGGACAACTTTATTAGAACAGAATGTCCAGAGACTTCAACAAAATAGTCAAGCCAAGACAATTCGCACCGGGGCAGCTGGCGTTAAAAAGATCTTCCCACATCAAGATGTAGCCAAAGGGAAATTCCCTCCCAACTGGAAAGGCCTGTATATTTTTCACCGAGTATTGACAGGAGGAGCTCTTATACTTGCAGAAATGGATGAGAAGTCTGGCCAAAACCAATCAATTTAGATGCAGTCAAGCGATACTATGTGTAATCCTCTATGCTTTTCTCTAATGATGTAAATTGAACTACGCCTGACCTGAGTCTCGTTTAAGAGGGTATACGTAGGCATCCCTATGCGTTCGGTCACAATTCAATAAAAATCTCATTTTTCCACCGCAATTGGAAACCGGGGAAGAATTTTGAGGAGGACCCTCAAAATTCTGAAGCAAGTTCAGCTGATCGCAATATGTGCAGCAGTCAGAGACGTCAACCCATCTAATTGCGGTAGAATTTTGAGTAAGACCCTCAAAATTCCGTAGCATGAGAGGTTGCAATGTCCCGGACCGTGCCACAGTCGTCGGTTTATCTAGATTTCTTAAAATATATTTTTTACTATGTCTTTACAAAATCATGATTGCTCGCTTATAAAATAGCTCTGTTTAGCAAACGCTACCCTGATGAATTGAACAGGATCATCAGACCAAGCAGGACGAGTGCAGCAAAGCCAGCGGGAGCACGAATCAATCTCCCTATCTACAAAACTCACGATTTTTCTTTGGATGCAGGAACAAAGAATAAACATGTTTCGAAGTCACAATTCTCAAATAGTTGCAATTGCCGAAATTTGCTATTAGCACAAAGAATATACATGCTCCATAGTCGCAATTCTCATAACTATCAAAATGTTAAATCTGCTACCAACTAAGAAACTCCGCTACTATTTGCTATTTATTCTTCTGCATAAGGCTAAGCTCTGCCTTCCTTTGCATGGGGCTAAGCTCTGTCCCGCATGTTGCATGAGGTTAATCTCTACCTCCACATTTGCATAAGACTAATATGTGCCTTCCTTTGCATGGGACTAAGCTCTGTCCTGCATTTTGCATGAGGTTAAGATCTACCTCCACATTTCCATAAGTCTAATCTCTGCCTTCCCTTGCATAGGGCTAATATCTGCCTTCCTCTGCATAAGGTTAATATCTGCCTTCCTCTACATAAGGCTACTCTGCCTTCCTCTGCATAAGGCTAATCTCTACCTTTCCCTGCATAAGGCTAATCTCTGCCTTCCTCTGCATAAGGCTAATCTCTACCTTCCCCTGCATAAGGCTAATCTCTGCCTTCATCTTGCATAAGGATGAACGCTGCCTTCATTTGCATGAGACTAAGCTCTGTCTCCATACTTTCATGAGGCTAAGCTCTGCCCTCCAATTTGCAAGACTAAGCCTTGTCTTGTCGACATCATATTATTGCATCTCATGGGCATAAATATCGCCAACTTGTCCAAAGGTGTCATAGTCTAAAGGCATCATCCTCATAGCTGGAAGACACCATGTCATGGCCTGAGGATCTCTCTCAATTTTGCATATCATTATTCAAAGTCGTCATAGTTCGGGGGCACCATCTTCATGGCCCGAGAACATCATTTCATGGCATGCAAATCTCTCAACAAACAATTCATGGCCCAGTACATCATGGTCTGAGGACGTCATCCCTAAACGTCCAAAGACAACTCTCATAGTCCAAATGGAACATGCATCATGTTTAATTGTATGCACAATATATGCTTGTAGTATTGTTACTTGCAGGTGACCCGACAAGCAACTGTTATCCCAGCAGGAGCGATCCCGCTCGAGTTCCCTCAACTATATCAAACCAGATCTCCCTCCGTAAACTGTTCATTCGCTCATCCCTAGATATTGCGTCTGTTCTTGCAATGACTTCACCGGTATATCTCGCTGATCCAAAACTACATACGACCTGATTCCTGTAAAACCAGGGATATATAGGCAGCTCAGGAGCCAGAGTGCGGCCTAAATCCCTCAAACAGTTTCACTCGGTCAAAATTGGCCATCATATCTTTACCCGACAACTCTTTCATCCTTTCTGGGTAAAGAGGGGCAATTGTTGATACCCAATTGTTTCCCAAAAATATTTTAAAGTCGCATATATACCTTCAAAATCATGCATTAATAGCAATTGGTATTTTTTCATAATTTTTTCTACATTTTTATTAATTTGTCCAGTATTTTATTTCCAATAAATAATAACAAAATAGCCTTAAATGATTTCAAAAATATTTCTTGATTTAATTAATTATTTATGGTCCTATTAAGACCAAAATTATTCTATAAATAGGCAAATTGGCACCTTTTGGCTACAATTACAATACTTTGCAATTATAGCCCATGCATATAATTTTGTACTATTTTCTACCAGAAATTAGTCCTTTATGTTTTTGAATACCAAATAATCATTTTAAAATTATTTCCATGCATAGAATCATTTTTTATAATTAGTAATTATTTTTGACTAATTTAATTCGGGTATTTCACAAATAGCCTATTTCTATTTCAATTTTAGCCTAAATTAACCAACCAACCCCTTACTAAACCAGCCCAAACACTTAATTAGGCCAGCCTAAAGACCCAGGCCCAAACCCCTACCTACCAGACCCAATGCTGATTAAATCTTGGTCGTTGATCAATTCTGATCAACGACCCAGATTTGTTCTTTCCTTAATTAACCTAACACCTATACCCCCAAACCCCTCATTCTCTCATCCTCGCCGCCGTCGCCCCTCTCATTCTCTCTCAAGCTCCCTCTGCTGTAACCCTAATCCCCTTCGTCGGTTGCTTGCTCGCTGTTAACAATGGTGGCTCACCACCACTCCCAGCCTCAACGGCTCCCCCATGACCGAATTCTTACTATCTCGAGGTCCACAAGGGACCAGTGGAAGTTCACTCATACCCCATAGCCTGTTCTCACCATTCTCAGGCCACCATGGCTCGATGAGTATGATCTTCCTGTTTTCTTTTTAGACCTACGGTTTCTAAGCCTGTCTCTCTCTATCTCTAGGTTATCTCTCTTATAACCCGAACTTCATCTCTTAGCTATTTAGATCTGTAACGGATCTGAGAATATTTGAGCTATTTTACCTGTTTTCTATGAAAACTTTTCTGATTTTCGAAGCACTCTTCATCTTCATAACTACGGCTTCTGAAACTTCTATTCAAATAAAATTTTATCTTTTTAAGTGTTATTCTATGATTCATATTATGTTTAAACGATCTCTATAAAGTTCTCTCTTAACCTAACTAGTTATGTGGAAAACCCCTCATTTTTTGGCTTTAGTCTTGGATTCTGAGTTCGTTCTTGCTAAATTGTTTATTCGATATGCTATGTGTTTGATTCTCCTGGGTTCTGCTTCGATTAATTTGATTTTACCCTAATATGTCCATTAGGGTTTCATATTTTCCGATTCCTTGTGTTTGTACTTGGTTTTATTTGTTTATTCACGGAAGTTTATAATATTTTCCTTAGAATTAGTATTACTTTGATTCTTTGAATCCCTGATTTCTTGTGTTGATACTCGTATGCCTATTTCTGGTTATTTCCCTAATTTTCACGACTGTTAAATTACTGCTTGTCTTATTGATTATAGTATTTACTGATTCTTACCATTGCTTCCTTAATTAAACCCCCATGTATCTAGCCCTAATTACTTATTCTGTACCTATAGTTTTTGAATTCTTTCCTTAATTGTTATATTCCATCTATGTGATTTTTTTCCTTAACTTGTTTCTTGTCCTTTACCGTTTGAAATGACTCCATTAATTAAGGGAAGACTTGGACTGATTTTATTTTAATTGATTCTGAGTTATATAATTACTGAACAATCTGATTCTTACCTTATTTACCTAGCTTTCAAACTACTATATGTATGCTCTCTTCTTATCTTATTATACAGTCTGCTACACACGAATACATTAGTTCACAACTCTCTCTCACACTGAAAGCTTTTTTTCTCTCTCTTGTTACGTGCTATTATTACTGAATTAGCAGGCTATAAGCCAAGGCTAGCTATTGCATTCTACTGCTCTTCACTTTGTATTTACTCTCCTTAACTGGTATGTTCTGATTTAAATCCAAGCTTCAAACATCTATGTGTTTTTTACTGCTGTCATTTACTGATATTCTGAAACTTCTCAACATGCAGTTAGTATGTTTTTACTTAGCATATTAGTTTTGCCTTAATTCAACTTAGGATCAACATGTTTATGAACTTGTTTATTCCCTTTATAGCATGTCCCAACCTGACTCTGCTCTATTTATCTTTGTCTGGTTTCTAGTATGAACTTTCTTTTGCAAAGCAATTTGTTACCCTAGGGTGGCTGATTCTATGCTTAATTCTGTTTAGTGTAACTATGCCCCAATTGTCAGTTCTAAAATTCATATACCTGTGCCATGTTTTGTATTATTAGATATCCCCTAAAACCATGAACTCTTAAGAGACTTCTATGCTTATGTTTGTTATGTGTCCACTTTGTGTATTGTATATGTCCCCAGTCCCCAATACCCCTGGGTGTATCATGTTGTTGATTCTGTTTGCTTTGAGTTCCTTCTATTGTTTTGTTTGATTCCTCAAGTGTACACTGTTCTTACTTAACTTATTTTACTACTAAGCAACTCTTACTTCTTATAAGACTTCTTTACTTAAATGAGTCCTTTTAAGTATTGTTTTTCATACCAAAACCTTTTCAAAACTATGTCAAGCACTCTCACTCTACTCTTAAGTCCTTAGGTTCTGCCCCTCCAGTGCGTGACTGCCTTGGGATCCCTGTGAGATCCCTCTGAAATCTGACCCACTGGGGCGAGCCTTTCCACACTACACTTACTCAGTTTGTATTATGAAATCTGGGTGTGAGCACTGCCCGGGATCCTTGAGGTCCTTAGGGAACTCTTACACACACACATGAGGATTGGCTATGAGACTTTGGGCATTTAAGGTTATGTAAAGTTTGGTATCTTCAGGATACATTTGGGCATGCTTCAGGCTCCCTATAACTTAACTTCTTCTCATTATTTTACCTATTTGTGTAATTCATTCAGCTGGTTTGTAATAATTATTGTAAACAAATATTGGGGATGGCTAGTGAAATGGGGTGGGTAGCTATATAGTTCTGCTAATGTCATTGGGTAGAAAAACATGTCTTAGGCTTTACATTATTCCTATCTGCATTAGAATCCATGTTTTAGGACCACTACATTCATCCATATCATGCCAAACATGCACTAGCTATCATGTCCCTAGGATTTCATGTCTAATGTTTCAGCATCTCACCCATGCCTTATGTTTATCACTTAGAAATCCTGCTCCTAGGACAATAAATAACATTAACATAAAAAAAATATGTCGCTTATGTGTGCACTCAAATCCCGTTTTAATAATTATGTAACCTTGTCTGCATTTGGAAATCATGCCCTAGGTATTCTGTGCATTTTTGAGATTGTGTCTTAACAATTCTACTATTCGTATGCGCATATTATATACCATGCTCTAGGACTCTGTTTGTATAAGACGCCTAGTTTTAACTACTGGTATGAAAAGGTTTAAAAGAGTCTCACGTATAATTGTCCTGATTAAAATAAAACTGGTAGTAACCTCTGCATTCTCAGATTCGTAGAACAACATGTTTTTTTAGGTAAAACAACTACTGAACTGTCTAATGATTATGGTAATTGTTAATTACACCATTCCATGCCTATGCAAGCCTTAGGTAAACCTTTATAAACTGGAAAACTATTTTTGATTGTGTTTACTGCTTAAAGGCCCACAGGTTTAAGAATCAGTAGGCAACTGATTAGGACCCCATAATTGATGTTTATAAAACTAGTGTCATGTACTTCTGTGCTTTAGCCTTCACTTAGATATCCTGTTTAGGATCTTGTCTAACAAAACTGCCTCTTGTTTGTGTTTGAGACGTGCTGCTTATGTGCATTATCTGTGGAGGTAAATCTGGGCCTCTTAACTGCTTTTCACATTTATTTGTTAAAGTCCTATTTGTTCTTGCATGTCGCCTAGAATTTTATCCTTTTAAAACCTTAGGGGTTTGTCTATAACTACCTATATCTAGAGGTCCTAAATTCCTCCAGGACCACAAGAAAGGGACGGGTAACAACACACTTAATAATCGCTAAGGGGTCGGACAAAGGGTAGAAATGATATGATGACCAGTGCGCTAATGCCACGTGTAGCCCCTCACCAAGGAGCGATTATCGGGTATTGGATTGATGTGATCCTATAGGATAAATAACTTAGGTCCTCCCCCTATCCTTACATATGTGTGCTTATATTGTGAATCTTCTAAAGCGTTTAGCACATATGTATTCTTAGACTGTAAATCTTTTTCAAACCTTAATTTGCTTACATGTGTATGCTTTGTCTGCCTATTTGGTACTTGTTTAATTCACAAAGTTTGTTTGGCCGGAAACCATAGTTGTGGACTTTGAGGGGTACCTAACACCTTCCCCTCGAAGTAATTTCAAGCCCTTACCGAATCTCTGGTGGTACAATTAGTGACCCTTAATAGGTTCCCTAACGCACCTTAATTCGTTAGGTGGCGACTCTTCAAATCCTTCACATCCCTTATCCCAAAAGGAAATGAGTTGTCCCAATAATGTCAAAAACCCTGGCCGATCCGAAAGGAGAGGAAAAAGGGGGCTCGACATATATCTAGTTTATTGTATGATTTGTCCTAAATTGCTCTTCCATATTCTTGATTGTTGTTCTACTTCTACTTTGTTTTATAGTTTGCAATTATAAAACTAAGAGACAATATTTTTAGTTTTGTTGTTTTTCAAATGATAAAAGGATCTAGGGTCGTGACTTCCACCTAGGTGGTTACCTAATGGGTTGTAAACTCTAGGGAAAGTTTGATTTGTCAGGGTTGTAATATAGAAATCACACTCGAATACTCACTCTATACCTCTCGGTAGTTTGAGTTATTTTTCCCAATTTGGCTTTCTCAAGTCCAAATGGGGATTGCGCACAAAACAAGTGATAAATGCTCAAGTCGGGTCTTACTATCTCTAGATTCAACCCTTTAATTGGGGATATCAATTTCTTGAGTTCACCCCAATTTCTTGTTAGCCAAGTTTTCTTAGACTTAGTCTCTCTTTCTCAAGTAGAGACTAAGTCAATTAGGTATGAATCAATGTTTGCAACCATTAATTCTTGAGTCCAAGCAAGAACTAGGCTAAATACCACTAACCCAATCACAAACAAGCCCTAAATAAAAAACCCATTAAATACCCACACTAGGGTTGGGTCACAAACCTAGATAGAAATTTTGCTACTAATGAAAAATGCAGAAATTAAAGAAGATATAAATATAGAATCCATAATAATTAATTATGGGAAGAAAATCTAATGTTTGGCGACAAATCTAGTACAAAAGTACATAAAGCAATAAATAAAAACGGCTCAGGCGCTCTCTTAAAACAAAACTTAACCTAAAAATGACAAAAAGTCCTATTTATACTAAGCTGCAAAAATCTGACAAAACTGTCCCTGCGGAGGTTGTGCGGCCGAATAATTCTGAGAGCGGTCCGCACTCTGAGCTTGACTGGTCAACAGGGCCTTCTGCAGTCGCATAAAAGTGAGATGCGGCCGCACTTCATCTAGTTGTGCGGAACGCACATTACTGAGTGCGGTCGCACGCTTGACTTGGGCTGGGAGTTGGACCTGTTTCTGCGGACCACACAGTCTTTAGTGCGGGCGCATGTTGGCTTCTGCGGCCGCACAATAATCGTGAAGTCCGCACAACTTCACTTCAAGGTTCTTTGAATCTCTTCTTCTGTGGTCCGCATATTAGTGAGTGCGGCCGAACTTTGGCTCTTGCAGCCGCACAATAATGGTGCAGTATGCATTCCTTCAATTGCCCATAATTCAAAGTCTCTGAATCTCTCTTCTGCGGCCGCACCAAAATTATGTGGTCCGCATACTCTGAAGCTGATTTTGACAGGGTTCCATCATTGTTTACGACCGCACACAGTATTGTGTGGTCCGCACTATAAGCATGTTTTCCTTGTTTTGTTCCTTGTCCCATTTTAACTCCTTTTTGAGTTGATTTTCAATTCTTTAGCTCATTTCCCAATAATTCTGCAAGAAAGCTTATTTCATTAGTACTCGGGGATACCTTTAAACATCTTTTTGCTAAAACACAAGTAAAAGAGAGCAAATAAGCGGTCAAAATCCCTACTTATCAATTATCAAGTTAATAAGGAGATTAGTGGGTAATTAAGGATAATTTTAGATAAGCTTAAGGTGTCTATGGCAGCCTAAGAAATGACTCGTTAGTCATTAAAAATAGGTGGCACGTCTAAATTTGGTGGCCAAATCATTTCCTAATGTGGGGCCCGGGAAACCAACAAATTTAGAGGTTCCTTATCTCATTTAGATGCTAAGCATGCTAAGAACGGACGGAGCTCACCACTTTTAAAGACCTCTTTATCTTGGAATCTCTTTATACTTGCTTCATTAAGGAATTCAAATAAGATTATCAAAGAATTCATAAGTAACATATCTCTTTATCTTGGAATCTCTTTATCTTTACTTCATTAAGGAATTCACACGAGATTATCAAAGATCTCTTTATCTACAAGTAACGGGTCACCTTCAACACAAAATTCATACGAGATTATCATGTAATAGCAGCGTAAGATGCTATTCTAAGAGAGCATGGTAGAATCTTTCTCAAGAATATCAAACGTATTTTTCCCTACTCTAGGTATGTTAATGTGAATCCCTTCCTTCGTTTTGGAATGATCTCGTAACTGCATGTGTTTGATAACGAGGCATAAAGAAAAATTCACACTCCCAAGTTTATATACATTATCCTAGTCTCATAAGTTACTGTATTTTCCCTTATCAGGACTTCATATTCAATTGAATATTGTATTCTTCCAGTCAAGAGAGCGGAGGGTCTATATATATACCGTGTTATAGTATTTTCCCCACCACCGAGCTATAATCGTTGGGTAGGCCCATATTGGGCAACCTCTAATTAGATGGTAAGTTATATACCGAGTCTATTGTGGTCGAGCACCTATGAGCGAGCTCAGCATGGCTGAGATACAGAGCCAAGTATGGCCCAACGTCTATGAACGAGCCTACTACGACAGAGCAGTTACACGTTTCGAGCCTTATCGGGCCGGACATTTATTTTATTGACTATATTCAGAGAGTTGAGTCAGTATCAGTAGTTAAGTATATCTCCAGATAAACTTTGACTCCTAGTTATTTTCAGTTATTATATTATCAGTTCAGTTTCTGCTTTCAGTTATTTTATTGCCTTACATACTCGGTACATTATTTGTACTGGCGTCCCTTTTGCCTGGGGGCGCTACATTTCATGCCCGAAGGTCCTGATAGACATGTTGAGAGTTTTCCAAGTAGGATATAGCCTCAACAGAATATGTTGGTATGCTCCATTTTCTTCGGAGTTTCTTATTTGGTTAGTATAATTAGGACATGTATTGATTGGTATGGTGGGGCTCAGTCCAGACCTTTGTGATACTTATGTACTCTTAGACGCTTGTAGACAAATGTCATGTATACAGATACTTGTATCGCCTTGTCAGCTTATGTTTTGAGTTTACAAATGATTGTTTTGGCCTTATAGGCCCGTATGTCACATATATAAGTTTTTCTATTAGGTTGGATCGTCCTATATTGAGTATTCCCTTATTTTTATTCTGGTTATCCAATGATGGCCCGTTTGGCCCATTTTCCAATGAGAGTACCATAAGAAAGAGATGTATGTTGGTATCAGAATCCACCAGATCGAGTAATAGAAGGTCAACCCTAGTCTCACAGCTCCATATGGTGACCAAACAAGCACGATATACCCCGGTCTACCATAATTGAATCCCCAATAGGTATAAACAGATAAACATGAGCACTCAAAAATCACGAGACTTATCCAAATATAAAGCAAAATAGGATTACACATATGAATAAGTAGTACCCCAATCAAATAAAATTGATGCATCTCTATGGATAACTGGAACAATACCTATGATGACCGCTTTCGATGAATCTGCCTCAGGTCTAGCTTGGAATGCATAGAAATAGGGATGAGCCTCACCACTCTGACCTCTGGCCCTCGAACGACCTCTAACTGTATCGCCTCCACCTCTAACAACCTGACCACCACCTCTAGCTACCTGACCCCCGCCTCTAGCTTCCTGAGCGGGCAATGAAGAATCTGGTGCCAAAATCATGGCACGAGTACCCTGCTGTGATTTGCTTCTCCTCAATCTAGGGTTGTAATTCTTGATATGGTATGCATAGCTGCACTTAAATCAACCTCGTGACTGGCATAACTGTTGAGTCTTGAGAAGATTCCTGAATCGAATAACCATCGTAGTAACTCTATAGCGGTGGTACACTGATAGGAGCTGAAGGTGTACGAAACTGGCTGCTCAATATAAGACCGATAAGAACGATGACTGCCGAATCATCGTGTTCCACCTAAAGCGCTGACTGAATCATCCTAAGAGGGTGGCCCCCACCGATTTAACCCTTTCCTCCAGATGAGGCACCACCGAAATCACTGGAATAATGAAACCTCTTCTTAGATGCCGCCCCTCTGCCCTGACAACAAATCCCCTTTATTCGTCTAGCAATCTCTATAACCCATTTGAAAGAAATATCATCCTTAGTCTCTCTGGACATCTACAACCTGATACCATAAGTAAGACCATCTATAAATCTCCTCACCATATCCCTCTAAGTAGGGATAAATATAGTTCCATGGCGTGATAGATCCACAAACCTAGTCTCGTACTTGGTAACTGTCATGCTACCCTGCTAGAGGCGCTCAAACTAGGTAAGTAAATCCTCTCTCTAAGTAAAAGGGATAAACTTCTCCAAAAATAGTTGTGAAAGTTGATCCTAAGTGAGTGGAGGTGAACCAGCTGGTCTACCACGAACATACTCCTTCCACCATCTCTTGGAAGAACCAATCATCTGAAAAACTTCGAAGTTGATTCCATTGGACTCCACTATACCCATGTTGCACAGTACCTCATGGAAACAGCCCATGAAATCCTGTGGGTCCTCAGAAGTTGTACCACCAATATGAATAGGTAATAGCTTAGTGATTCTACCTCTTCATCCCCTCTGTCTACATAGCGGGTCTCTCCCCAGACTGTGGCAATAACAAGTTGAACTACTCCAATTACTGGAATTGCCGGAGTCTGATATATGGGAGCCAGCTACTCTAGAGTGTAACTAGTGGGATTCTGGTCTCCTCCCCCAGCTTGAGATATGACTGGTGCTACAGGAAATGCTAAGTCACACTCTCCGTAAGTCCCACTAAGCGGACTAGGGCTTCTTGAAGTATGAGGTGGCAATGAACCCCTATGGGACCTAAGATGGTCCAAGTGGAACGGCTGGAGCAGGGATCTCCTCCTCCTGCTCGATCTGAGGCTCTGTAATAGGGGCTGATGTGTGGGCTCTAGGTTGAGCTCTGCCTCTACCTCTGGCTTTTCCTCGGCCTCTACCCCTGGTAGTGGATGCAACCATGGGCTCCGGCTCCAGTTCTTCTGTGGATGCGGTGCGTGTACTCACCATCTGTGAGAGAATAAGAATAAAATGGTTCAAACTTTAACAATATAATAAAGTCACACGATAAAGAAATAAAGAAGTGACATTTCCTAAAGCTCTATAGCCTCTAGAAGATAAGTATGGATGTCTCCGTACATATCCTCCAGACTCTTATAAGCTTGCTCATGACTCATGAAACCTGTTGTGTGTCCGCATTTACGCAATTGAAGTTGGTTGTCTTTCGCGATCGGTATGACGCAATGACTAGTTAGTTAAGAGAGTGGCTCTGATTCTGTACTTCCTGATCGTGTGGCTATTAGTCGCGATCATGAAGGGTATAGGCCGAATCGACCAACAGAACTATTCTCCAGAACATTAAAAATAGGTTGACCAATGCCAAGGAAAATGGAAGGAGATTCTACCCGAAGTACTTTGGGCATATCGTACGACCTCGATGTCTAGTACAGGGGCCACTTTGTTCTCATTGGTTTATGGCACCGAAGCTCTAATACCGGTCAAAGTCGGGGAGCCAATTACCAGATTCTGATATGCAACAAAGGAATCAAATAACGAGGTCATAAATAAGAGCCTGGACTATTTGATGAAAGGTGTGAGGCCGCCCATGTCTGGTTGGCTGCCCAAAAACAACGTATCGAGAGATATTATAACATAAGAGCCAACCTTCGATACATCAACGTCGGGGACATAGTATTATGGAAGATCACATTGACCACCCGAAACCCAAATGAGGGAAAGTTGGGGCCGAATTAGGAAGGGTCGTATCATATCATCGAAATCACCGCAAAGGATCCTAAGAGCTCTGAACGATGAAAAATTGCCGAGAAATTGGAATATAACTCACGTAAAGTGATATTACTTCTAAGGTATGACCCCATTCATTTTCTTTTATTTATATTTCGGACTAACACTTGCAGAGTGATCAACAAGAAACAATACGAAGTTTTTAGGTTTGAAAGCACGCGTTGCACTCTTTTTCCCTTGGACCAGTTTTGTACCAAATGGATTTTCCAGTAAGGTTTTTAACGAGGCAACAATGGATCATGCTAACTTATAATCAAAGACCGATCACGAATCGGTGTCGAAGATTGCATAACAGTATATGAGGTTCCTCTACAATCAACCTTGAATACTAGAGGGCATTACCCTCAGATATCGACTTTAGCAAGGAAAGAAACTTTGTAGCTGAAGGTTATCGATCGGTAGGATTTATTGTAAGGTCCAAATGGTCAAGAAAATTGTGCCCGCATAGGTTACTCGAACCCTGACACAGAGCATGTATACATATGTTACTATTATGCACAAGAATAAAGAGAAGTCTCTTCCTTGCAATCATCTTATGATTTAAAATTTCTTCTTTACATCCCTTAAAGAATTTCATACTTCCGATCTCCTAAAGTTAACGAGCCCAAGGGCCGCTTATAACCGGAGTTCAAATGATCACTCCCTCACTCAGAGATTGCTGTCCGAAAACAAACTCGGGCTGCCTAAGCTACTAGACCTCGAATGCATATGACTTATTAGGAAACACCCGATTTTTAAAGGCCACGACCACCTACGCTCGGGGAGAATTATCTTGTCCATATTAACACGGCTCGGATATGTCCGAGACCCGTAACAAAAACTAGGCCTTCAAAAAAGAAATTTTTTCATAACCGGTTCTAAAGGTTACCCTCGGCAAACTATAATCTGAGTTACTTACTTTGGGGGAAAGTTTCTAGTAACACCGAACCCCCAAGACGCCTTAAAACAGAGTAATGTAAAGGTGAGGTTTGTTTGAACTTTCGAACATAACCTAAGTTATTTCATGCTAAGGCATTTCGATCTTTGTGAATACAAATAATAAAGCAAAGGAAACGTTCAAAAGCCAAAAGGGAAAGAAAGCCTTGTGTATATTCAA
Organism: Nicotiana rustica; assembly: GCA_005239535.1. NCBI lineage: Eukaryota > Viridiplantae > Streptophyta > Magnoliopsida > Solanales > Solanaceae > Nicotiana > Nicotiana rustica. Next base: position 20,327 of record ML534887.1, on the reverse strand, counting down.
AAATCTTTTTACAAAAACCAAATGGCCCCGATATAGAAATCTACAACGGCCAAAACGTCCTCAAAAAAACAAAAGAGAAAAAGATCCTAAGTGACCTAATCTTCACCAAGGGCCTGCCGTCGCCTTCAGGGTATTTACCACCTTCAGGCACATCTGATTCTTCTGAACCCTTGAAATCCTCCTCTTTCGGATAAGCCCGCTTCCTGGTCTTGGCCTCAAATATCTTGGCAACCTCGATGTAACGACCCGATCGATCGTTTTGAGCTCTAGTGCGTCGTTCAGCAGTTGGAAGTCATTAATAGCTTCATTTCAGGTATTATGACTTGTGCGTATGGTCGGAGTTGAAATTCGGGAAGTACGAAGTCAAATTGAAAGGAAAATTCTCATTTCGGAAGCCTTAAGGTGGGAGAATCGACTAAGATTAGAATTTGGAGTAAACAACCTCAAAAATAGGATCTGAAGATTCCAGCAGGTTTGTATGATGATTTCGGACTTGGGCGTATGTCCGGATCGGGTTTTGGATAACTCGGGAGCGTTTCGATGTATATTGTGGAAGTCAGCATTTTTGAAAGAATTTCCTAAGTTTGGCTTGAAGCACATTTCAGTGATATAGATGTCTGTTTGAGATTCCGAGCCTTGGAATAGCTCCGTATGGTGATTCTGGAGTCGGGAGCGCGATCGGAAGTGAATTTGGATGTCCGTAGGTTATTTTGAAGTCGTTTGGCTAAAGATAAATTTTTTTAAGGTTTTGAATAATCCGACTGGAAGTGGAAATTTTGATATCGGGGTCGGAATTCAATTACGGAAGTTCGAGCAGGTCCGTAATGCCGAATACGACTTGTGTGCAAAATTTGGGGTCAATCGGTGGTAATTTGACTGGTTTCGGCATCGGAGGTGGAAGTTTGATATTTCAAGTTCATAACGTTTGAATTTTAGTGCGATTCGTGATGTCGACATTGTTTAATGTGATTTGAAGCCTCGAGAAAGTTCGTGGGACGTTATGGGACTGAGTCGTGTGATTTGGACAGGGTCCGGGGGGCCTCGGGTGTGTTTCAGGGTGAATTCAGACCATTTTTCTCTGTTTTGCTGTTGCTGTTTTCTGGTGTCACTGGTGTGCTATGCGGCCGCGGTACCAGTTGTGCGATCTCGGAGAAGAAATTAGAGGGCTAGAATTTTGGCTTGTGCGATCGCACCTGGAGGTATGCAATCGCACAGAAGGAAAAGTTGAGGCTGCATGGAATTGGCCTGTGCGACCGCAGGTGTTGTTGTGCGATCGCACAGGGGTGCATTTGGAGCTGTGAGGCTTGGCCTGTGCGAACGCAAGAGCAGGCATGCGAACGCACAGGAGGAAAACTGGGGCAGCATAGTTGGCCTATGCGATCGCAAAGCATTTCATGCGATCGCATAGGGGGTTTTTCTGGGCAGTGTTATGTTTTAAACGGGAAAATTTCATTTCCTCCCCAAATTTCATTTGGCGTGGGTGATTTTGAGGAGCTTCAAGAGGGGATTTTCGTCAAGGATCACAAGGTAAGTTACTTATTCACTTTTTAAATTAATTACAAGGTTTATACATGGAATTAAACATGAAAATTGTGGAAAATTGGGAAATGTGAAGAAAACCTAGAAATTTGGTAATTTGGATTTTAGCCACAAATTGAGCATGAATATTTGATTAAATTGTATATTTGAGCTAGTAAGACTACGGGCCCGAGGGTATTTTGGTCAATTCATTGAGCGGAGTTGGGAAATTATATAATTTGAATTTGTTACGAGTATTAGAGTGGATTTTCATTGTTTTGCCCGTTATTTGGATAGTTTTGAGTGTTGTGCATCAATTGGAGTCGTCGAGAGGGCTTGAAGGCCGGCGATGAAGTTTCGGAGCAAGGTAAGTCTCCTTTCCAACTTTGTGAGGGGGAATTGTCTCCATAGGTGAACTAAATGTATGTATGCTATTATTTGCGGGGGCTACGTACGCACGAAGTGACAGGAGTCCGTGCGTAGCTACTGTTATGCCATGTCCGGGTAGTCTAGGAGCCACATCATGCCTTGCGTTCTTTCTAGAAATGGATTATATGCTTTATGTAATTATGATTATATGAAACTTTGGTTTCCCTGAGATCACAGAAATTGGTAATTTAAAGGAGTTGTTTATTGAAAGTAGTTTAAGAAAATGTTGTATGTGCATGTGACCGCTTCGCAATTTACATTCCGCGAGCGGAGTGTTATGTCCCCCACTCTCATGGGAGCGGGCCGTAAACCACGGCGGATTGAAAGATGCACTTATGGTTTGGGCCGTTCGACCCTCGGCAGTGCATAAATATGATTATTTTATGGAAAAGTTGCACTTATAGTTCGGGCCGTTCGACCCTCGACAGTGCACAATTTACTTTTATTGTTGGTTCAGGCCGAACGACCCTCGGCATTCCCTACGCATATATATACATGTGATATACCACTTGTGACTTGAATTGTTAAATTGTCTTAAGGACGTAAATTGTTAAAAGATTTCATGGATAAGGACTTGACAGATATTTGGGGGAAAATGAAGTAGAAATTATTTATTTACTTCCAGTGTTTATTGAATTTGCAGTTACTTTTAAAATTTACTAGTTTTATTGCCCTCGTATGCCTTTTGCTGCTGTCATATATTGTTAAATTATATTGTTGGACCCTAGTGATTGTCAAGTCGACCTCTCGTCACTACCTCTCTAAGGTAAGGCGGGATACTTACTGAGTAAACGTTGTTTTCGTACTCATGCGATACTTGTGGTGCATTTTGTTGCACAGGTACTTTCATAGTGATGAGGCTGGCTTGGAGACTTAGGCGAGCTGCATCATCCAGAGGCGATCCGCAGCCGACAGAGTCTTCCTCTATGTATTGTATTTATTTTATTCTAAAGTCCTTGTCCAACTTGTATTTCGGAAAAGCTTTGTAGTATTTTGTAAAAAGTCTTAGAAATTGCTCATGTACTTGTGACACCGGGTTTTGGGATGTATTTTATTAAAGAGGAAAATAGACTATTGTTTTTACTTAAATAGATATCATCTAGTTATTATGTATTAAAGTGAAAGGTAATGATTTTGATAATATTGAGACAAGAATTTATTTTAAACTAACTAAGGTTTGGCTTGCCTAACAGTGGTGTCCGGCGCTATCACGACCTTATGGATTTTGGGTCGTGACACTCGATCTCAGCCAGCAGGTCAAAGCCCTAAGCTTAACTCCTTCGAGGGCCTCCATTCGGGACTGCCACTTTATGTGTTTGACCAAATGCTTCACCTGATCCAGAGCTGCCTCAGCACCGGCCTTATGCTGGGACACCTTCTCATCAACTTCGGCCTTGACCCCAACAATCTCTTACCTTGCCGCCTCAAGTTCCTTGGCCAGATTTTCTTGTCTAGAAATCGCCGAGCTTAGTTAAGACTGGATCTCTTCGATTGTTTTGGCCTGGGTTGAGGTTATTTCCTCTGCATCTCGGAGCTGGGCCTCGGTCGATGCCAGTTGTGCCTAGACATCCTCCTTTTTCGAGGCTAAGAAGTCCATATTTTTCTTCCACTCCCCGGCCTCAGTTTTTATCGTGCCCACCTACGCTTGGAGTTGTCCGATCTGTTCAAGCCTCTTTTGGACCCGCATGTTCGGATGGTTAGCCATTGTGTCCAAGTCATCGTCATTATCATCAAGTACTCGATTTACCTGCTTGACCTATTCGGCATTTTTCTTCCGAGCCGCTTCTAACTCGGCTTGAAGTTTCTCATTAAGAAGATTTGTAATATGCTATAGTTTCTAATAATGGTATATTGGTCATTAGCAATAACAATAATAATAATAACAGTAATAGTAATAACAATAGTAATATTAATATGTAACGATCCGGCCGATCGTTATGAGAATTTAAGCTCCGATAGGTAGCATAAGGCCTTGAACAACTTCACATTATGTATATCGACCTGCGTGCATGGTTGGATTCAATTACTGGATGATTCAGAGTTGAATTGGAAGAAGGATTCTAGTTTTGGAAGCTTAAGCGGTGAAATTTGATAGGAATTTGACTTTTTATGTAAACGGCTTCAGAATACGTTTTGGATAATGTCAACATCTTTGTATGGTTATTTTGGACTTAGGCGCGCTTTCGTATTTGGATTTGGAGGTCTGTAGAGTAATTTGAGACAATTCGGCAAAAATTGGAAAATTTGAAGTTCGGAAAATGAAGAAGTTTGACCCACAGTTGACTTTTGTGATATCGGGGTCGGAATGCAATTCCAAGAGTTTTAACAACTCCGTTATGTCATTTGGGACGTGTGTACAAAATTTGGCATTTTTCTGGGTTGGTTTGCTTAGTTTTAGCACGAGTTTTCAAAATTTGAAGATTTGGAAGTTCATAGTTAGATTCATGGCGCAATTTCCATTTTCGGCATTTTTTTGATGTGATTTGAGGCCTCAAGCGAGTCCATGTTAGGTTATGGAACTTTTTTGTGTGTTTAGACGGGGTCCCGGGGGCCTCGGGTGTGTTTCGGATGGGCTTCAGGACATTTTTCTCCTATTTTGAACTGTTGTTCTGTCTTCTGGTGTCTCCTTCTATGCGATTGCATAGGTATGGTCGCAATCGTTAAGGCTTATTTGTGGCTAACCTGTAACGATCCGAGCGGTCATTTTGCGTATCAGGATCCCGTTCCCTTAAATGAAATCTTCCATAACAGCTATTCATGCTTTATGACTTGCGGGGACGGGTGGTTCGGGATTCGGGAATGATTTGAGTGATTTAGGAACACCTAGTTCATTAAGGTTGGCCTATTTGGCCAAGTTTGACTTCGGTCAACATTTTGAGCAAACGACCTCGGAATCGAGTTCTGACAGCTCCAATAGCTCCGTATGATGACTTCGGACTTGGGCGTATTTTCGGCTCGGGTTTTTGATGACCCGGGAGCATTTCGGCGCCCGAAATTGAAATCAGGATTTCCTTATATTTGAAATTTGGTTTGGGACATTATTTTATGATATCGAGGTCCGAACGGAATTCCGAGATCGGGAATAGTTCCGTATGGTCATTTATGACTTGTCTACAAAATTTGAGATCATTCTGAGTAGTATAGACCTGTTCGATGCATTGAAGTGAATTCTATAATCTTAAATTCTTAATCTTGATTCAATTTTGTTTTGGGGTTGAATTCTTAGTTTCGTTGTTGTTTTTCACATTCCGAAAGTTCGAGCGAGTCCGTATCATGAATACAGACTTGCCGGTGCCTTTGGACAGGGTCCCGAGGGGCTTAGGTGAGTTTTGGACCCCCGGGAGCTAAGTTGGAAAAACCAGATTTTGGCTGCCTGGTTTCCATCTTCGCGATCGCAGAAGATGGGTCGCGATCGCGGTGAAGGAATTTGGCTGGGCTGCTTATTGTTCTTCGCGATCGCGAAAGTTTGGGACCTTAGCCTTCGTGATCGCATCCCAGTCTTCGCGATCGCGGAAGGCTGGACTCCATGCCTTCGCGATCGCAACCCCATCCTCGGGATCACATAGTGTCAAGTCAGGGCCGGGCACAGTTGCTCTTGGAGATCGCATGACCTCTGCCGCGATCGCAGAGGTCTGGCCAGTTGGCCTTCGCGATCGCAGGGCCCTTGTCGCGATCGCAGTGAAGGAATATCTGGGCAGTTTTATTAAATACGGGACTTAGCCTATTTCCTCCATTTTCATCTTCCTCCTCAAGTATTTAGAGAGCTCTTCAAGGAACCTTCCACCGTTGTTATTGAGGTAAGTAAATTCCATGGTTTTACTAAGGTTTAACATCATTTCCTAGGTAATTCTCTCTTCTAAATCATCAATTCTTGAAATTTGGTAGTAAATTAGGGCTTATGGGAGAATTAGTGAATTATCCGTTCTAAGCCATGAATTCATGTATAAATCACATAATTATGATCCTTAGGCTTCGGGTAAGTGATTCCTTCGAGAATTCTTGAAATCCGAACGTGTGGGCCCCGGGTCGTAATTCGAAAATCCTTCAAGAATGCCTAATTTTGGGTTTATTGGTTAATTCTTCTTCTTTGAACTTAAATTGATTCAATTACGCTATATTTGGATAGTTGCGAGCCGTCGAGGGTAGATTTCGGAGATTCGGGCGCATCCTTGATTCGAGGGGTGATTTCGTCGCGAGGTGAGTCTCCTTTCCAACCTTGTAAGGGGGAAATGTCCCCATAGGTTCCTTATTTGTTATATATACATGTTGTGGGGGCTGCGTACGTACCAAGTGACGAGCGTCCGTACGTGGCGACTATATTGCTATGTCGGGTAGCTTTAGGACTCACGCACATGCCTCTATGTGCCTTATTTGTATCTTGTATGTATTGTAAGTTGTGATTGTTGTTGTGATGACATGGAAAGGTGAAATATTATGTTTTCAATCCCAGTTGGCTACAGTGGTATTGGCACAGTCCTGTTGAGTTCACTGTTGAATCGGTACACATATGTACCTATATATGTATATGCACTTGTTATCGAGTCAGCACATGAGTTGCAGACTGGAGGCGCGATCGTGGGTCAGCTTATATATTATTATTATTGAGTCAGCACACGAGTCGCAGACTGGAAGCACGATCGTGGGTCAGCTTATATATTATTATTATCGAGTCAGCGCACGAGTCGCAGACTGGATGCGTGATCGTGGGTCAGCTTATATATTATTATTAGTATCGAGTCAACACACGAGTCGCAGACTGGAGGCGCGGTCGTGGGTCAGCTTATATATTATCATTATCGATTCAGCACACGAGTCGCAGGCATGATGCGCGATCGTGGGTAGCTTATCATTATCGAGTCAGCACACGAGTCGCAGACTGGATGCGCGATCGTGGGTCAGCTTATTACTATTGACTCAGCACGCGAGTCGCAGGTATGATTTGCGATCGTGGGTTAGCTTATGACCTCAGTCCTTATGACCACCCTTATGACTCCGGCCGGTTGTCTTGTTATGGTATTGTATTATCACTTGAGTCTGAGGCACTTATAGTGGGATTGACAGGTATTGTATAAACGGAGGATTGACACTTGTAGTTCATTTTCAGTTGTTACTTGGATTACATTATTTGCTTATGTACTTGTTGCTTTCTGCTTCACATGCCTATTGTTTTAGCCATATCTCTTTTTATATTATATCGCTGGACCTTAGTGAGTATCTAGTCGACCTCTCGTCACCACTCCTTCGAGTTTAGACGGGATACTCACTGGGTACATATTTATTTATGTACTCATGCTGCACTTCTTCTTCTTCTGTACTCGACTGTACAGGTCCGGAGGTTGGTACTTCTGATTATCAGACCGGTGCTAGATACTGAGTTGTGTGATTAGACTTCGCGGTGAGCTGCTCTTCTTGGCGACCCCCTAGCAGCACCTTAAATTTTCCTTTTGTCATTTTCCCGTCTATTTCATTCAGATTGTGGACTTGTATATATATTATCCTTGTATACTCAGATAGTTGCCCGTGACACTAGTTCCTGGCACACACGTAGTGTATATTATGGGTTTTGGGCTGTATATTCATACATATGCTTTATTTTGGCCATGTATCGTTATGATTTTATTTTTATATCAAGTTATCATCATGTTTAATTGTCTTAAACTGGTAAATATTGACTTGTTAAATCAAATGGAAAGGCTAACACCTAGTGTAATTCATACTGGCTTGCCTAACCCCGCTATTGGGTGCCATCGCGACCTAATTTAGGATTTGGGTCGTGACATAACCATTTTCCTTCCTCACGTTCGTATACACCAGACCGCGATCATGTACGTATGTTTCTGCCTTCTTCGCGTTCGCAGATCATCTCCCGCGTTCGCATAGCTCAGTTATATCAGCTTGTGATTCATTCCCTTCCTCTTCTGCGATCGCATGCATCATCTTGCGGTCGCGTAGTGCAACATTTGGCCGCAGTATTTGTCCTTCTAAGCGATCGCACTTCTATGCCCGCGATCGCATAGTGCATTTGGGGCACTGACCATTTTCTTCTTCGCAATCGCATTACTTCTTCCGAAATTGCCATGTACACATACCTGGATGGACATAATATATTCCTAATTTGAGGGTTACACCATTTTCATCATATCTTGACTTGTAGAGCTCGGTTTTGAGCGATTTTTAGTGGGGTTTTCAAAAAATTCGATTGGGTAAGTGCTCTTAACCTAGAATTAAATATATTCCATGATTTTTTTTTTCATTTAATTTGTGTTTTGAGTAAGGAATATGTTGGTTTTTGAAGAAAATTTCTAAAATAAAAAATCATGATTTGAGGGACGAAATGGTATCGGAATTTGGTAATTTTTTTATGGTTGAACTCATATTGGAATGAGTGTTCGGATTTTGTTAAATTTGTCAGGTTTTGAGATGTGGGCCCGAGGGTTAGATTTTAGGTCGACTTTTGGATTTTGTTAAAGATTTAGACTTTATGATCTGGAATTGTTTCTTATGAGTTTTCATTGAAGTTATGTTAGTTGGATTTGAGCCGTCTGGAGGTCTTTTCACCCGAGGAGTTCATATTAGAGTACCGAGTTATCGTCTTTGAGGTAAGTATCATGCCTAACCTTGTGAGGGGAAATTACCCCTTAGGATTTGAGTCTTCTATATTGATTGTAGTCCGTGTACGCGAGGTGACGAGTGTGTGCTCAGACATATTTGTATAAGGTTTGACTTTTAGGGTTCTTAGGTCCTTATATTCCCTGTGTATGAAGTTGTATTTGCTAAGATTGAGTTCCTAATTACTAGTTTCATATATACCTGCTTAAATTAGAATTACTTGCTTTTAGATTCACTCTATTACCTATTTGACTCCTAATTGACTTAACTGAAGGTTTTACCTCTTTCTACCGTCATGCTATATTTTTTATAAACTGTCTATTTAATTGAAAATTAGTATTATCTCATCCTATAATTGTTTAGCCTTAATTGGAGTTACGATTATCTTTTGCTGTTTACCCTTATTTGAATTGTTGAATATCTCTTATAATTGCTCAACCCTATTTTTAGATAACTTATATCTTAGTCGACTTGTCCTTACTTGGAATTATTTGACTTGTGTTGGCTTCTTATTATTGACTTGAATATTTTGGATTCGTCGCTACATCTTATTTTTCCCTGGTTAGGTCGTTCTCTTTACACTTGGCATTCTTTACCGTGATTATTCCTTGTGAGCGGGTTCTACTATTTCTTTGTGATTTGAAGTTCTTGTATGGATTCACTCACCGTACTTATATTACTATCATTGTTGCTTTGAAAAACTTTTATCTTGAAAGAACTATGTTTGAAGGATATTATTTGAAAAGATAATATATTCGAAGGGAGTATATTTCAAAAGAATATCCCATCGGAAAGGATTATATTTTAAAGACTCCAACATAAAGAACTTACGGGTGAAAGTTTAGACTTAAAGATTTCGACCAATCTATTGGGGTTGTTGGCTAAGGCCTGATGTGGGAACTATTGCAGTGCTAAGTTATTACTTGTGCTTACCGTATTGTGATTTTCGGATTAGGGCTGTGTTCCCGTCCATCCTTCTGTGTATTATTCTGGTGTTCCGTTGATGTTTGCTATTTTTCTTTCCTTATTGTAGTTGTTTTGTTGTTAGCCATATTGTGTAGGCATTAGATATATGTCATGTTCTGTCATTTCTGTACTTATGCATGTTTAGTTTATTAGACTAGTGGGTGTCTCGACTAGTCCTCGTCACTACTTCACTGAGGTTAGTGTTGATCCTTATGGGGCACCGATGTGGTGTGCTCATACTACACTTCTGCACATTTTGTTTGCGTAGATCCAAGTATTGATTGTCAGTAGCTGTGCAGAGCATTGCCGGGGAGACTCAAGGTAAATCTGTTGCTGCGTTGGCAGGCTTCGAAGTCACCTTCCTACTTGTATTCAACTGTTCTTACTCATTTTCCAACAATTGTATTTACAAGTTGTAGTTAACCCTGTAGAGCTTATAACTTGTATTACCGGTTTGTGGGAAATTGTAAATTCTGTAAATATTTCTATATCGAGACTGTTAGATTTTTTTTTAATTATTGTTGTTATTAAATAAATATAAGGCTTACCTAGTCCCCAAGACTAGGTGCCATCACGATACCCAATAGAGGGAAAATTGGGTCGTGACAAGTTGGTATCTGAGCTCTAGGTTCATAGGTTCTACGAGTCGTACGTGAGTTTAGTAGAGTTTTTCGAATCGGTACGGAGACGTCTGTACTTATGTTCGAGAGGCTACGAAACTATTAGGACAATTTCACTTCCTTCATTCCTATCTGCGAGTTCATTGATTTTGAAGTTAGACATTCATCACTCTATTCTCTCACAAATGGTGAGAACACAAGTTGCGGTTCCTGGTGATGTTACCCCCGGAACAGATGTCGCCAGGATCAAAGGTAGAGGACGACGAGGAGCTCAAGCCGCAGCTAGGGAACCTACCAGAGCAAACGTTGGGGAGTCGCCAGTAGTTCTAGTTGTGAGTTAGGTACCGTAGGTGGCTGCTATCATCCTCGGACTTCAGGAGACTTTAGGACAGTTCTTGAGCATGTTGGTACACTGGATCGGGCGGGGTTGGTTCCGGCTGCACCAGCTACTTCACAGACTGGGAGAGGAGGCCAGACTCTCGCCGCCCACACTCTAGAGCAGCGAGTTCACGTTAGTCAGGTTCTAGGTGTCACAGTGATACATCATGTGGTTCCAGTTCTGCTCATGGTCAGAGCAGCAACATCCAAGGAAGGGCAATTTAGAATTGATAGGTTCAAGAGATATAACCCTCCTACATTCAACGGTTTGGCTTCAGACAATGCACATAGTTTGCTGGAGGAGTGCCATAGAATCCTCCACACTATGGATATTGCTGATACGAGTGGGGTTGCTTTTACTACGTTTCGGCTTAAGGGAGCAGCTTATTAGTGGCGGTGGGCATATGAGCTGGGTAGCCCGACCGATGCAGCTTCACTTACAAGGGTTCAGTTTTAAGAGATGTTTATGAGAAAGCTTGTAGCTCAATCCCTTTGGGATGCATGGCACGCACAGTTTGAGTAGCTGCGTCAAGGAATTATGTCAGTATTAGAGTATGCCATCAGATTCAGTGATTTGGCTAGAAATGCACCTGCCTTGGTCACCACGGTTAGAGGGTGAGTCTGTAGATTCATTGAGGGACTCATGCATGATATTCAGTTTAACATGACTCGAGATTTGGAGTCAGATGCCTCGTTTCAGTAAGTTGTAGGGATCGCTCGCCGGTTAGAGGTTATATGGGACCGGGAGTGAGAGGACACTCGAGACCAGGAGAGAGATAGTTCAGGGAGGCAAGGAGGCCTCGTGGATCGAAGAGATCTATTGGTCTTTATTTTGGGGGCAGGGCACGACATCGTAGAGGGTTTGTGGGTCGGTAGTTAAGTTTGCACTTCCGGCTTCGCACAGTGTTTCAGGTGTTCTGGGTCTCAGAGTACTTGTACGACGCAGTTTCCATCGCCACGTTAGCAGAGAGGTTGTTTTGAGTGTGGATATATCATCCACATGGTGAGAGATTTTCCCAGGCTCCGAGCAAATGTGTTACATCGGCGTATTCAGGCGAGTAAGGGGCGCCCAAGAGGGGGAGGTCCGACCCGTTGATGTGTTTCATATAGTAGGCTGTAGGCCGTTGTGCCAGATGTTATCATACAGTTATGTTTTTATCTATTACAGAGGGGCACCATTTGTATTTCGTATATGTTTCTTCTTGTCGGGACGAGTTCCTTATTTATTACTTCATTTATGAGTGAGTTTCATGCTTTGCACTCTATTTTCATGTTGCTCCTGTTGGGAGATTCTATGTTACGCCCCGTAATATTACGTCAATATTTCATCTCGTAATATTAAATTACGATGATGTTACACCCTGTAGTATTGTACGTTGAATTTGTCATAAGGTAATTGACATCAGTCCAAGGAAAAGATTATTTGGAGATTATAAGGATTATGCTATTTCAAACAAGTGGTGAGTAAATTTGTGAAGGTGAGAGGGAAAGCAAGTCAAAGAAAATGGATTTGCGTCCAAGTTTGGCATGCTGGGATAAAATTCGGGCCGAGCGCTAATACCCGATATTTATGGACTAGTACCATACAAGGTACCATATGACCATAATTAGTATAATATATAAAAGGGAATTAAAAATAAGTAGAATTTTAAATAATTTGAGATAATTCTTAATTATGCGGGTAATTGATTAACTACCAGGTTATAGAATATTACCTAATTAATTAATTAGATTGTGGGATAGGAGTAAACCCCCCTCCACCCGCACGTGGCAGCAATCCACGCCTTAACCAAATGACTCATAGTCATTTTAGCTAGGTGGCAAGAAATGTATTAATTATAAACCACATCATCCTTACTATTTTGAAAACTAAGACTTATATACAAAGACAATTCATTTTCTCATGTCTTGCATAGAGAGACACTACCAGATATGTATTAGCACCTTAACACCTTAGCAACACAACCCAATATGTCTTGTAAAAGTAATTTGAATAAAAAGCCTTCATATCAAAACTTAGCAACATATCTTTTTTTTTTAATATAACAATTCATTTTCTATATTTTGTATACATTCATACAATCAGAATGTTAACCACTCCTACAAATAAGAACGTAGCCATTCTTCAAGATTTCAACAAAAACATCTTGCAACAAAGAAATTTCAATGAGAGTTATTAGCATCGTAAAATTTTGCGGTTCTAAAGAAGTACAGTGCAACCTTTTTCAAGAATATCATACGGATTTTTTCCTACTTCGATCCTCTGTTATGTGTTTTCGCAAAACAAAATCGGTTCAGGTATGTTAAGCTTAAGCTCTTCCTTCATTTTGCATGATCTTGTAATTACACGAGTTTGATAACGAGAGATAAAGAAATATTCATATCCCGGAACTAACGTATATTTTCCTAGTCTTGTAGGTGATAATATTCTCCTTATCGGGAATTCATATTCAATTGAGTATTTTTTTTTCTAGTTAAGAGAGCAAAAATTCTATATATACAGTATTACAATATTTTCATTACCATCGAGCTATAATCGATGGGAAGGCCCCTATTAGAAAACATCTGATCAAATGGTAAGTTATATACTGAGCCTACTGTGGTCGAGCGCCTATGAGCGAGCCCAGTTGGCCGAGATACAGAGCCTAGTATGGCCGAGTGCCTATGAGCGAGCCTACTATGGCAGAGCAGTTATATATATATATACCGAGCCTTATAAGTCCAGACAACTATTTCTACTTATAATATAGAAAGAGTTGAGTCGGTATCAGCAGGTAAGCATATCTTCTGTTTATCTTTAACTTCCAGTTTCTTTCAGTTGTTATATTTTCAGTTTAGTTCAACTTATAGTATATTTCCTTACATACTCGGTACATTATTTCGTACTGACGTCCTTTTTCTGGGGGCGCTGCATTTCATGCGTGCAGGTTCAGACAGGCGGATGGGTAGACCTCCTCATTAGGTGTTGCCCGAGTTCAGCTTGATATGTAAGCTCCATACCCTTAAGAGTTGCCAGGTCTAAAGCTTTATGTACATCTTATATATATATATATATATATCACAGTGTATCCATCAGTAGAGGCTTGTAGACATATCCTGTCAGTTATTGCAGTATGTTGGGCTTGTAGGCCTTTTATGTATATTTATTTGGTTTGCTAGCTTTACTGGTTATGACGACCTTGTCGGCCCAGCATTATATTAATGTTTAGTCAGCATTTCAATTATCTTGCAATGTGGCCCATGGCCAAAGTATGACATTATGGTAAGCTTGCTGTGATTTTTCCTGAGTATTTTGGTTACGAGTTGTGATTTGATACTCTACCGGGGTGAGATTTCAGTGAGCGTTGTGATATCTTCGCAGAGCTGAGTTAGTTGAATATTTTGATTGGTATGATATGTATTCTATATGTGATTTAAAGTTGAGAGAGAGACCCTCGTGTTCTCTTGTGATTCTATATGTTTGAACCGGGCTGAGTACACCGGTAGAAGTTATATCAGGATGGGATCCTTGTGATTGGTTCATGTGCTTTAATTCTTTCCTTGCTATATTGTTATGTAGGTTAGTATTGATAAAGGGTTGTGCATGTCGGGATTGTTTGATAGTTTCCTTATGTGTTTCTCTTTTCATATTCAGTCGTTTTCATTTTGTGCTTCTTAAGTTTTAGCTTGCGAGGTGTGTGCCCGGTGGTATTAGTTGCGGCTTGGTGATTAAGGTGTCTAATTATGAGGTCTTCCTATTTCTTGTGTTATTATCAGTGTTATGGAGGTTTGAAACAGAGTTCTATCGGATATGAGGCTAGTTGCCGGTGCTGCGTTGATTTCGGGAAGCTATTGGGATCAGAAGTGTTTTTAAGAGCCTGTGTGTGGTGTGTCATGTTGTGTGGTCGTACCTTGTGGGTGTAGGAATGAGTTGATGCAGCTGGTTGAGACCAATACCAGATATGGGTTTAGTATCTGGTCTTTGGGAAATGAATAGAAGGTGAGAAGCTGAGGTATGAGGCTTATCGGAGTTGGTAGAAAGGCTAAATTGCAGTTGATATGGTGTCATCAGGCTTATGTAGATTGTGGTGATGTGGGATCACCCACGGGTGTATGTTGGAAGTGTTCTTTTAGTGATTTGAATACTTCGAGGCAAATCTTGGCACGTTCGAGCACGATTGTTTGTTTTAAGAGGGGAAGAATGTGACGACCCGGCCGGTCATTTTGAGAATTTAAGCTCTGTTCGGTGGCATAAGGCCTCGAGTAGCTTCATATTATGTATATTGACCTGCGTGCATGGTTGGATTCAGTTACTGGATGATTCGGAGTCGAATAGGAATAAGAATTCTAGTTTTGGAAGCTTAAGCGTTGAAATTTCACAGGAATTTGACTTTTTGTGTAAACGGCTCTGGAATAAGTTTTTGACAATTTCAACAGCTCCGTATGGTGATATTGGATTTAGGCGCGCGTTCGTATTTGGAGGTCCGTAGAGTAATTTGAGACAATTAGGCAAAAATTGGAAAATTTGAAGTTTGGAAAATGGAGAAGTTTGACCCACAATTGACTTTTATGATATCGGGGCCGGAATGAAATTCCGAGGGTTGGAACAACTCCGTTATTTCATATGGGACGTGTTTGCAAAATTTGGCATTTATCCGAGTTGGTTTGCTTGGTTTCGGCACGAGTTTTCGAAATTGGAAGATTTGGAAGTTTATATTTCGATTCATGGCGCGATTTTCATTTTTGGCATTGTTTGATGTGATTTGAGGCCTTGATCGAGTCCTTGTTAGGTTATGGAACTTGTTTGTGTGTTTAGACAGGGTCCCGGGGGCCTCGGATGTGTTTCGGATGGGCTTCAGGACATTTTTCTCCTATTTTGAACTGATGTTTTGTCTTCTGGTGTCTTCTTTTACGCGATCGCATTGGTATATCCGCGATCGCGAAGGCTTATTGGTGGCTAATAGTTTTCCTTCTTCGCATTCACATACACCTATCCGCGATCATGTACGTATTTTTCTGCCTTATCCGCGTTCGCAGTTCATCTCCCGCGTTCGCATATCTCAGCTATATTAGCTGGTGAATTTTTCCCTTCCTCTTCTGCGATCGCATTCATCATCTTGCGGTCGCGTAGTGCAACATTTGGCCGCAACATTTTTCCTTCTACGCGATCGCATTTCTATTCCCGCGATCGCGTAGTGCATATTTGGCAGTGCCCATTTTCTTCTTCGCGATTGCATTACTTCTTCCGCGATCGCGATGTATAAATACCTGGGCGGACAAAATATATTCCTAAATCGAGGGTTACACCATTTTCATCATATCTTGACTTGTTGTGATGACCCAAAAGGTCATCTTATGTAAATTTAATTATGACTGTGTTGCGAGGCCCCGAAAGCCTCGGTTAATCTCACCTCGATGTACGTGCGCATCCGGGGAGCGTAGCCGGGAAACCTTTATGTTGAAACTTGATAAATAGTTGAATTTATGATAATTAATTGATTAAAGTTGACTTTGGTCAATATTTTTGATAAACGGACCCGAACCCGTGATTTGACGGTCCCAGAGGGTTCGTAGAAAAATAAGGGACTTGGGCGTATGCCCATAATCGAATTTCGAGGACCTAAGTCCGAGAAATGAATTTTTAAAGAAAATTATTTTCTGAAAATAATAAAGGCTTATGAAAATGAACCTCGATGTGAAACCTGTGTTGCTAGGCCCGTATTATGGTTCTGGAGCCCGGGACAGGTTCAATATATGTTATTTAAGTTATCTGTGAAATTTGGTAAGGAATGGACTTGATTTGACGGGTTTCGGATCAAAAGTGGGAAATTGAGAGTTAATGAAGTTTTGAGGATTTTCATAGACTTTGAAATTTGGTTTGGAACGTGATTTTATGTTATCGAGGTCGAACGGAATTTCGGGGCCGGGAATGGTTTTGTTATTTCATTTATGACTTGTCTGCAAAATTTGATGTCATTCCGAGTCGTATATGTCGGTCCGGCGCATGTTTATAGAAATCAAGAACTTGAAGTTTCTTAAGTTATGGTTTTAGGGGTTTTGGGGTGTGATTTTGAGATTTAGTGTTGTTTTGGGTGTTCAGAAGGTTCGGGCGAGTCCGTATTATGATTTAGGACTTGTTGGTATATTTGGACGAGGGCTCGGGTGGGCCCAGGTGCCTCCTGGACCCCGCACGAGGTCAAAAACCAGCTAAAAACACTACTGGTGCAGCTGTAGCTGGTGTGATCGCAGGTGCGGTTGCCCAGCCGTAGGTGCGGGACCGCTCTTACGGTCCCAGCCTCGCAGGTGCGCATCTTCCGCAGGTGCGGACCATTTTCCGTAGGAGTGGGACCGCAGGTGCAGCTTCCAACTCTGCAGGTGCGAACCCAGCTCCCCCGGCCATTTCCTCGCAGGTGCGGGACCGCAGGTGCGGTCCCAGGGTCGCAGGTGCGGAAACCCCTGTAGGCAGCCTATATTTAAATGTCAAAACTCGGGATTTCTTCATTTCCTTCATACCAAAAACCCCATTAGAGACTTGTGAGCTTGGGAGGAGCACACCACGACCTAGCTACTGTTAAGGTAAGTTAATTCCTTCCTAATACTAGTTTCATGCATGAATAATTAATGGGATTACCTACTAAATTAATGGGAATTCAAGAATTGGGTAAAAATTTAGGGCTCTTAAGAAATTGGCGTATTGTCCGTTTAATGCTATGAATTCAAGTAGAAACTGCATATTAATGATCCTTCGTCTATGGGTGAGTGATTCCTCAGAGAATTTTCGGGATTCGAGCATGCGGGTCTGGGGTCGAATTTTAGTATTTTTGGAAGAATGATAGAAAATGTATAATTAGGCCTTGGAATTGGTTATTGAGTAATTATTGATGTTAATAAATCCATTATGTCTAGATATTATCGATTCTGAGTTGGATTCGAGAGGAAAGGTTGTGATCGAGGCTTGACTTGCATTTTGGAGCCGGGGTAAGTGTTTGGCCTAACCTTAGCTTGAGGGATTAGGTATAGAGTCTTATTT